>CAODLS011019168.1:0-14985 GCA_948243855.1 Flueggea neowawraea
CTCCTCTTATTTGCCCATTTGGGGGATATTCTCTACACATATTCTCTAGACTTAAAAACATTCTCTTTGTCTTTCAATTCCTAGATAGCTTTAAATGAGGGTTTGAAGAATCAAAGGAGCTTGAAGGTCTTGGACATTCTCCTACAACGTGACATTGAAGAGGGGTTTTTGGCTTTCATCTCTCCTCTATTTCTTCATCATTTAGCTTGGTTTCAATGCTTTATTTTTATTTTTATTTTTGCTTTATGCTAAGTATGATAGCTTACATATCTTGTTAGGACTTAGAGATAGAGGCTATTAATGAATACTTGCTATTTAATGAATGACTATTATTTTTGTGCCTTGAAATTTCATATTTGAAGTTGGTTTTTAATGGCTATTGTGTTTTAGTTCTCTATTTGAATGTATGCCCATGGAATTGATTTATTGTCTTGTTATGTTTGACTATGATTATGCTTGATCACTATAGTTGTAGTTTAGGTAATCCTAGGTGAAGAATCGATAGATGAAGGCTAGATGAGACCCACAAGCATTAAACATATATGGTTTAAGATAGAGATATTGCTTGCCTACAAGGTGTTCAATGAAATTCCTTAATGGCTTAATGAACCTAGTTTAGCTAATTGATGCTGAGAGGACCCTTTTAGTAAATGTAGGTATGGCATAAATGACCTTCAGAGAGGCTTTAGGCTAGCTTGGTAGAGAGAACACTCATTCCTAAAACCTCATTCATTAATGCAATAAGTATGATTCTTTAGTTGAAATCTTGAAAGTCCTAATGCTTTATTAATTATTGTTTGCTCCTTTTGTCAATTGCTTGCTTTATTAATCTTGTCTTTTAATCCATAAACCCAAAAATCAAATCATGTTATTTATTGCTTTTATTTTACGAATTGATCACCATTAGAACTCGTTCCCTTGGCTCCGATATCCCTTAGAATACTCCTTGGTAAAACTACATGGATTATAGTGTGCTTGCTAGAAACAGATCAAGTTTGCAGTTGCCAGGAAGCGGCGTACTAGTTGTGATCTTTTCTTTTATTTTTATTTACTTGTTGTTTTTCCCTTTCAATTGTAGGTTGTACATGCTATTGAGGGGTTCTAGAAGCATGGAAAACGAGAAGGTTATTCCTTTGATTCAGGAGATTGAAAGATTGTGTAGAGAGAACCGAGCCAATAGAAGGAGAGAAAGGATGACGAAAAATCATAGGCCTCAAAATGAACAAGTGGAGGGGGTTGGAATTGGTCAATTTCAAAATGAAGGAAATGGGAACCCAATACCGGTACGCATGAGCTTAAGGGACATCCAAGGCTGGTGATTGGAGCTTCACCCTCTTGTATAAGGTTGAGTCCGGCAGCAAGGAACTATGAGTTGAAGAACATTCACTTCACCATGCTACCATCATTTCATGGTTTGCCTTCAGAGGACCCATTGACTTTCTTGAGGGAATTCTACGCCACCATCCAAACATTATCTCTACATGGCTTGGTGGAAGATGAATTAAGAATGAGATGCTTTCCCTACACATTGAAAGATAAAGCCAAGATTTGGTTTATCAATCTTCCAAAGGGATCTTTTGGCACTTGGGAGGAGGTATATGAGAAATTCATGATGAAGTTTTACTCTCCTCAAAAGACGGTGGAATTGAGAAGTAAAATTTGTTCTTTCTCTCAAATGGAAGGGGAGAGGTTTAAAATGTTGTTAAGCCAATGCCCACACCATCAATTCTCTTTGGCATTGCTCACACAATTCTTTTATGATGGACTCACCATGCATAGGCACAATTTGGTAGATGTCATGGCTGGAGGCTATTTTGGTGACAAGACGGCCGAAGAAGTCTATGACATATATGAGATGCTTGCCACCAACTCCCAACAAAAAGCGGTAAGAGGAAGAAGAGCGGACATACTAAGGTAAACACATCTTCTTCTCCCGATTTGGCTTCCTAAGCTGATGAGTTGTTTAGAAAGTTGAACATGTTGATTACTAGGGAAGCAAATGTTAGAGAACAATGCTCTTTTTGTAGAGTGATAGGGCATAATGATTTGACTTGTGGGATGGCTCGAGGAGCGGGTGTTGGTTGCGATGAAGTTAATTTTGTGGGCAGATTCTCAAATGCTCAACCTAAGAATGGCTCTTACTGAAACACTTATAATTTGGGTTAGCGGAACCACACAAATTTCTCTTGGAAGGAGCCAAACATCAACACCAACCCAGCTAGACCTATGAGAGTCCCGGGATATCAACTTAGACCACCACCACCACCTTATCAACAACAACCACCCCAACAAAACACCCAAGAAAAGAAACCACCTCTTGAAGATATTTTCGTGCAATATATGTCCAAAATGAAGGCTAGAGATGCTAAAATTGACCAAGCGATCCAATTTCAATAAGCTACCATCCAAAATCTTGATAGACAAATGGGTCACTTAGCCAAAGTGGTTTCGGATAGAGAAAAAGGGAAGCTACCAAGTACTTCTTAAGTTAATCCTTGGGAAAGTGTCATGGCTATTACTTTGAGGAGTGAGAAAGAGCTTGAGGAGCCAAGAGTAGAAGAGATGCCTAGCAAAGACAAGAGGAAAGAGTGTGTGGTGGAAGAGCCTAAGAATGACATAGAGGCTAAGGAGGAAAAAAGCAAAACCAAGAGCTCCCTTCCAACCAAATGAGTGAGGTCAAGCCTTATGTGCCCCCTATTCCATTTCCTCAAAGGTTGAAGGTTCACACTAAAGAGAACAATTTCATGACGTATTTGGAAATGTTCAAGAAGCTCCAAATGAACATCCCCTTCATTGAGGCAATTGCTCATATGCCCTATTATGTAAAATTTTTGAAGGAGTTTGTCACAAAGAAAAAGAAATTGGAGGAGTATGTCGCGGTTACTCTAACCGAAGAGTGTAGTGCGGTATTGCAAAATAAGTTACCTCCAAAGCTTAAGGATCTGTGGAGTTTCACAATTCCTTGTTTAATTGGGAATGTAGACATCAATAAATCCTTGTGTGACTTGGGAGCTTTGGTCAATCTCATGCCATCCTCCATATTCAATAAGCTTGGGATTGGAGAACTTGTGCTGACAACCGTTTCACTCCAACTAGCCGTCCGCTCCATCAGATACCCTCTTGGAGTTGTGGAGAATGTCTTGGTCAAGGTTGGTAAATTTTATTTTCCCGCTGATTTTTATGTGCTTGAAATGGGTAATGCTATTGAGCTCCCCATTATTCTTGGTAGACCATTTTTAGCAACGTGGAGAGCTCTAATTGATGTGAACATGGGAAAATTGACCTTTAGGGTAAGGAGTGAAACACAAAACTTTAATGCTTTTAGCAATTTGAAAATGCACACACTTAATGCTTGTGATAATGATGCTAAAATGTTAGAGTCTTGTTGCATGTTGTCCACAAACCCCACACCACTTTTTTAGGAGAAAAAGAGAAAAAGGGGGAGCCTAGTGCGCAACCAAGTGAACTTCCAGAAGAGCAAAACCAAAAGAGTACACCTAGTGCAAATGAGAGTAATAATAAGGAAATAGGTTCGGGTTTAAATGATAAAATCAAGAAAGAATGTGATGTTTTTGTTGTTAAGGGTGAGTTCTTTGAAGGTCAATAAATTTTCTATTTCCAACCAATAATCATATTCTTTGGAACCTAAAAATTCCAACGCATGGTCCGTTTTTAATTTCAAAAATTCATATATGTGGTACCATTGATATTTTGCTTAATGATCATAAACCAATTACTGTCAATGGAACACTCATTCCATTAACAAAATATAGGTATGACATAAATTAGCTTGAGATAGGCTTTAAGCTAGCTTGGTAGAAATAACACTCATTTCTAAAACCCCATTCATTAATATAGAAAGTAGGATTCTTTAGTTTAAATCTTGAAAGTCATAACGCTTTATTAATTATTGTTTGCTCATTTTGTCAATTGATTGTTTTATTAATCTTGTCTTTTAATCCAAAAACCCAAAAATCAAATCATCTTATTTATTGCTTTTATTTTATGAATTGATCACCATTAGAACTCGTTCTCTTGGATTCGATATCCTTTGGAATACTCTTTGGTAAAACTACATCGATTCTAGTGCGCTTTCTAAAAGCCAATAAAAAATAAGCAGCCTTGAAATGTGCTTGCCATTCTAAAGGCAAATCTAACGTTGGGTTTAATGCTCAGCGTTTCATCCACGTAGATGATGCTCTCCTATTAGCATCATTCTTGATGCGCTTCACAGAAAGCAGGTGGGATCCACTGGAAAAGTGGACCCCACCAACTTAAAATATGTTTTTTCCTTGTATTTTGTCTTTCCTATATTTTCTCTTTTTTCTTTCTTTTCTTCTGTATTGTTACTTCTATTTTCTTTCTTCTTTTTTTTTCCCTTCCTTTTCTTATTTATCACAATAGCATTGTAAAAAAATTTCCACCAACGATTCTTTCAACAACAAGTGTGCATAAATTATTTTTTTAATGAATTTACCACACTATAAATAGATATTTTTTTCTTCATACTCAACACTTTATCATCCCAAATTTTTTCACCATTCTCTAAGAAAAATGGATCCAAATTTCAATTCATCATTTTCTCAAAACTCAAATGCCAATAATTTTGAACATTCTCAAAACCTACCTTTCTCTCTTTATGCCCCAAATATACAAAATTTTCAAAAATTACCATATTCATATTTTTCACCAAATTTAGAATATTCCCAAAACTCACAAAATGCACCTAATTTATCATATCCTTTCTTCCACCCACAAATGCAAATTTTTTCACATCCTTTTTTACCCCATAATATTCAAAATAATCCTAAGAAAGATGTTGAAACATTTGTTAAAAGTTTGTCATATCCAAAAGACTCAAAGAGGCTTAAGTTCAAACAAATGAAAGTAGCTGCAAGAAAGGATGTTGAGTGAGCATTCGACGTTCCTCAATCTTGGTGGACAATTGTACGTGGACAAGCTAGCTTTTGGTATAAGAAAAAATTAAAAGATATAATGTACACATGTATAATTTTGCATAATATGATTGTTGAGGACAAATGTGATAATATCACAAATTGGTACGATGATGAAGATGAAGATCCAATACTCATGACACAGGGGTGCAATGAAGGATTTCAACACTACCTTCAAAGGAACACGAAACTACGTGATCGATAAGTGCATCATTGCTTTCGATCGGACTTGGTCGAACATGTTTGAAACCATTTTGGGGAGGCTCGAGATAGAAATTAGTGTATTTTTATTTTTTTGTTATTTATGTAATTTCTTCAGTTGTGTAATTTATTTTTAATGCAAATTCCACGTTAATTTATGTAATTTGCTATTATGCATAATTTATTTTTATTTGGTTAATCCAAATTCCGTCTCATTGATGACTATATTGTTTTAATTTAAATATTTATCCGATCTACCATTTTATTTTGTTTTTAAAAATTATTATTTTTAAAAATTAAATTAAATAATTTTCATGGTAGATATATTTCAAATATTATTTTTTAACTCAAATATTAACTCACAAAATATTTTGTCAAATAAATATATTTATTATTATTTGTATGTTGTAAATGAATTGAATAATGAGTGAAGTGATTGCAAGTCTCTTACTAGAGTATGATGAGAAGTTTATCATTAGGGAGAGATAGTATAATGAGTGAGGACAGTGGCGGATCAAAAAATGTCTAGGAGCGAACTTTCGTCGTGCTTGAATGGACTAAAATTAAATATACTTTGCAGCATAACTCTTGTTTTCTCAACCGATTCACCTTACGATTATTAGATGAACCTACAACGATATTGATATTTTATCTAACAATTTCGACAAACCTATCTGGTTTAACTCTTACAATTTGCATCTCTCTGAAAAGTGCTACCACCTCATCAAATTGTTTAAACTGCACATATCTATTATTCATAGTTGTCCAAAGAACATCCTTAATAGGACACCTGTTGAACAAGATCTCTGGCCTTCTCCAACTCACCACAATTTACATAACCAGATACTATAGTAGTCCAACATATAACATTTTTAAAAGGCATTTCATCAAAAAATTTATCTGCTTTACTCAAACAACCACACTTACAATACAAGTTCGACAAAGCATTCCTAATAATATTAGTATAATCAGATTCATCCCTAATGTAATAGTGAATTTCCTCACCAAGTTCCGAACTTTTCATAGCAGAACAAGCCGAAAGGGTACTCACAATTGTAGCCTCATCTGGCATCAAACCACTCTCTTCGCATAGTGGAAAAAACAACCATAGGTTCCATAAATCTCCTACATTTAGCATATCCAGAAATCAATACATTCTAAGCAATCACACTTCTTTCAGGCATTTCATCAAACAACTTCTTGGAAACCTCTATTCGATCCAACTAGTCATACATATCCATTAGATAATTACACATATAAGCGTCAAATTCAAGTCGTGCTAGGATGGACTTTCGCCGGAGGGATTAGGGAGACCGAGGCGAAGAGAATGAGCCAGAGAGAAATTAGAGAGAGAGAGAGTTGATGCGCCTATGTTTTGGTCTAGACATCCAAAAGGGGTGGGGTAGGGTGAGGTATAGGGGGTACCTTCGGCTGCCGGTTAAAGCAGCCACCCACACCTGCCACCACCTAGATCAATCACTAAGTGATGAGTTAATGGATTGCTGATATAACAGACTCATTAACTTCTTAAAGAGGTTAATGATTAGAGATGCCCTAAATCACATTATGTATATATATGGCCAAGTATACGAACTAGCTATATATAATTGGTTCAGATTGAATATTAATTTAACACCAATGTGAATTTGGTTGGTAAAATCTTAAAATATTTTATGTTTTTTTGGTTAAAATAAAATTAAAAGACAATGTTTTCTATGAAAAATAAATTTCGAGAAACAAAATTTTTTATTGTTTAGTGAATTTCCAGTAGTGGAGTAATAATTAACAATTTAACTATGATGAAGCCTAATACATTAGCCAGGTATTTTTTTCGCAAACCTAATATTTTAGTAAATGTTTTCTCCAACGTGGTATTGTTACAAAATGTTCTGTTGGTTACTAAAATTGCATAAAGAAAGATTGATTATGGCACATTGACTAATCTCCTCAAATGAGAAATAAAACTGAAAGGGTCATTTTCAGATAGACGAAGCCTATGTTTGTAATTTATATATTTAAGCGGCTAATTTTCAATATTTTGGCAGAAATATCAAAACTACGCGCGTACGGTACCAATTATGAAACTAGATGGACCCACTTTGAAATTGTTTAAAACTTGTTTAGAATTTGTTTAAAATTTGCTCATTTTTCGGACTTGTTTAAAACTTATTTATATGTTGTGTATATATTTTTTCTTATTTTAAAACTTGAATGTTGTTTATATATTGTTGATATTTTGTTTATATATTTTTTTTTCTGTACGGCCCAAGTTTAGAATTGTTTAAAACTTGTTATATGTTGTTTCTTATTTTAAAACTTGAATGTTGTTTATGTATTGTTGATATCATGTTTATATGCTGAAAACAACATATACACAATATATCAATAACATATAAACAATAGATAAACAACAAATTAATAACATATAAATTAAAGATTTATCTATATATTATTTTCATCATATAAACAACAAGTCAACAACATATATCTTATTTATATGATGTTATATGTTGAAAACAACATATAAACAAGGTATAAATAACAAATCAATAACATATAAATAATATATAAATAAGATATCAATAATATATAACAACGTTCAAACAATATATAAACAAGAAACATGTAACACCTCGTCAGATTCCGATAAAACTTTATGTAGCTTTTCGTTCAGTCTCGGTTTGATCTTGAATGATGAGGTGTTAATTTGATGATTTTGGAGTTTAATCAGGGATTACTCGAGTAAAAAAAGTGTGTTACTAGAGTAATATGGAGGGTGAATTACTCGAGTGAACGACGGATGTTACTTGAGTAAGAGTGTGCTCAGCTTACTCGAGTAAGCCAATGAGTTACTCAAGTAAGTTCTGGATCCAAAATGATACTTGGAGAAATTTCACTCGAGCAATAAGAGGGGTTACTCGACTGAGCAAGGCAAATTTTTGAAATGGCACCGTTTCGGGCAAGGGGTCTATAAATACCCCATACCTGATTCTCTCAGCTTCACACTCTCATTTTCACTTAAATCTCTCTCAAAATCGTTTGAATCACTCTTTCATTGACTACCTATCACTCTTAATCATCTCTTGAGTCCATCTAATATCCGTGGTGATCGGCCATTTCGTCGGTGGTGCGCTATAAGATTATTTGTTAGGCGTCCAGGTGAGTTGGATGCCTTTACAAAGACATAAGTGGTGTTTTCCTAACTTACATTGTTGTTGTCACACTCTCACTTTAATATGTAGTTTATATTAGTTAAAGGTTAGGTGAACTAGGTAATTCATATTTTCAGTATTAAATATTCTGCTAGAATTCTATACACATTGTTTTGCAAATGTATGACTACTCTGCACACTTATACCTGCCTTTGAAAAGTAATTATTTTATTTTATTTTATTCCTATATTTAATAGGATAAGAGATGCGCAGTGAATATCTGACTGCTTCGTATGATCATTTGTTGTAGAAATTTTGACTAATATTTTTTCTAAAGAATATGTTTAAATTTCATAACGTGTTATATTTCCTAAGGTTAACTGTAATAACTTATGTAATTAATTGTTCTTCCGCATGCTTGGTTGCTAATATTATAAATTATATATTTCGTAATCTACATCATATATAGACATTATATATCGTCTGATGGCAATAGCAACATATATATGCCTTAAAGGCTATATTATATATCGTCCATTGGCAATAGCCACATATATTCCTTAAATGCTATATTATATATTGTCTGGTGGCAGTAGTCATATTTATGTGCCTTAAAGGCTATATTATATATCCTCTAGTGGCAACAACCACATATATGCCTTAAAGGCTCTATTGTATATCGTCTGGTGGAAATAGCCATATATATGCCTTAATAGCTACTATTATAAGCCTACGGGCTACCGTTCGCTATATGCCTTAATGGCTAACATCCGCTATATATGCCTTAATGGCTACCGTCCGCTTTATAAACCTACGGGTTGTCGTATGTTATATACGCCTTAATGGTTACCATCTGCTATTATAAGCCAATGAGCTACCATCTTTTATATATGCGTTAAGGGCTATTGTCTGCTATTATAAGCCCACAGGCTATCGTCTGTTATATATGCCTTAATGGCTATGTCTGCTATATACGCCTTAATGACATATATATTCTCTAGTGGCAGTAGACCACATATATATTCTCTAGTGGTAGTAGACCATGTCTATATATTCTCTGGTGCCAATAATCCACGTATACATCCTCTGGTGGTAGTAGAACACGTATACATCCTCTGATGGTAGTAGAACACGAATATATCCTCTGGTGGTAGTAGACCACATATACATTCTCTCTCTGGTAGCAGTAAACCACGTATATAATTTTTTATGTTAGTAGTCCACATATATATTCTTTGGTGGCAATAGTCCACGTATACACCTTAATGGCTAATGCTCATTTTGAAACTATCGATAATCTATTAAAAGACGTGCAATATATTATCTAATTATTTGCATGTGATCTGTAATATGATATCTATCTGGCTTTCTGTAATAATATTTGTTTGATATTTATAATGTTTAACTGTATGTCGTTGCCTTCTATGCGAAATGCTTTGAAAGAGACTTTCGAGCTATCATTGGTATATATCTGCTTGTATATGTATATTATATGAGTACATACGTGCATGTGGTATTTTTCTAACAAATGTTTTCAAACGATTTATGTGTTGTCCTTCACTGAGTTTTTTCACTCTTTTCTGTTCGCATTTTAGGTCGTCTCGGCTTTTTGTGTTCAGAAAGGATCTTCGTTCTGCGGTGGGATGCCCTTTTTGTTCGGACCCCAATTTATATGTTATGGTAGTTGCTCCACACATGTATACTTGTGGGTAGTTGGTTCAGATTATTATCTTGTTAACTGATTTTATTTACAAATGATTAACATATATTTTGTTATACTTGTTAACTTTATGTGTATGGTAATGTATTAAATTGGGTAGAAGTTCTGTTCTTTCGAGGCTTGTGTGGGATGGGCCGGGCCTATAGTTTGGTTCTCATCGTACGTCAGTCATGGTCCTATTTCGGGTTGTGACAAAACAATACATAAAACAATATAATTTGTCCGTACAGAATAAATACATAGTCGTGAATCTGAAAAGCCATGTGCGTACAGACAAAAAATTGCAAATGAAATAAAATATTGTAAACTTTTCTAGGTGTATAATGTAATTACCACAAATTGAAATCGGTTTTTGGGCTTGTTTTTGCACTTGCACATATTAAGGAGTTAAGTGGTAATTACGTTGTTCACCAACAAAACTTTGCAATGTTTATTCCGTACGGTCCGCTTTTGCTTATTATAGATACGCTTTGCTTTATTTTGTTCGTATGCGCGTCACTTTTTAGATTCACAACATGTACTTTTGTTCCATTCAGATAGTGTATTCCGTATGGACAAACTATGTTATTTTTGTGTTATTTGTATGTTGTTTATATGTCATTTTTTGTTTATATATTATTTGAATGTTTTTATATATTGTTGATATATTATTTATATGTTGTTTATATGTTCAAAATAATATATAAACAAATCTGTATTTTTATATGTTGTTGATACCTTGTTTATATATTGTATTCAACACATAAACAACATATAAACATCATATAAATAAGAAATATGTTGTTGATTTGTTTTTTTTTTAACTGAAATTGATTTGTTGTTTACATGTTGAAAATGATATGTAAATAAATATGTAATTTATATGTTGTTGATTTGTTATTTATATGTTACTGATATTTTGTATATATGTTGTTTTCAACTTATAAATAACATATAAATAAGATATCATCAATATATAAACAATATTCAAGTTTTCAAACAAGAAACAACATATAAACAGATTTTAAACAAGTCCAAAAAATAAACACATTTTAAACAAATTATAAACATATTTCAAATAAGTTTTAGACAAGTTTTAAAAGATTCTTTGAAGATGTAATTTATTGAAGTAAAAATATAACTTATAAAATTTGGCCAAAAAAAGCACGTCCTTTTGAATTTTCTGTCAAAATATTAAAAATAAGTTTGGGAATCAGTAATCTGTTAATCAGTGTATTGTGAATCTGAAAATGGCCCAAGAGTTAATTACTCAGATTGTGATATTAAACCGAACTGGACAGGCCAAGCCCATAAAGCTGGTCATATTATCATAGATTTATAGAACATGACAATGAGAAAAGGAACCGGTTCTATTCCTAGAGCCCTCCTACTGGCCCACCTATACTCTCAACGTGTGTATCCCAAACGGTAAGTTTTTTTCCCAAAATATTAATGGTAAACTTGTTAATTATTAATAATTTGTCTGAAAAATTATAAAATTTAGTAGATAACACAATATATAACGAATGAAAATTTTTTTGAATAGTAGAAGATTGAGAAAATTATACGAATTACAAGGAAAAAGAAATCAAATATGATATATCAAAAACATGTTAAATACTAATTCTTTATACAACTTTCGACACTAATGAACTACAAGTCTTTATATTATCTAGAAACTCAATCGTGAAAATTTGACTTAAAAAATCGACAGCTCAAGAAAATAATGAACAAAAATGTTATCAAGGGATGATAATCGTATATTCATAGTTATCAATCTCAAATTATCATATGCTTGAAGTTTCTATATGCTGTTCAAACATGCTACATTGGCATTGCATGCCTTCAATCTGTTCAAAGATCGATGCCAAATGTCTACTTATGTGTTGCTAATAGCGTATGGTATGCAATATGTTTTCATAAATGTGTTGTTTATTTTTGCTATTTTAACTTCCTATAATTTGTATTATTATTTACCAAATAAACTATCTCCCAAATAAACCATAATTTGGGAACCACAAAACGACCAAACTTCCATCCCTCTCTCGTACTGCTGCCACCGACAATCCCACAAGTGTTTATACAGTGCCACCAACAATCCCTCAAGTGTTTATACAGTGCCACCAACAAACGTTTAAGTCAATGCTTAGCTTAGGCCTTAGGCCATTCAATGTAACCACTTCTGGCACCTGTGTGTAGTCACTATCTACTCAAATGCACCCTATTACAACTTCTGCAGCAACCAAAAACAAAACCAAAGGTATTCTCAATTAATTTCAATTTTATGACTTAATTTGCTGGGTTCTGAGTCTTGATTCAGCTGGAGACTCCTCACAAAAGGAGTAACAATACTGAATTCCTAATTGATGGAGTCATAATCTCAGTACTTGCCTACAACCACAAGCATAAATGCAGTAGGTTTGATATTAGCAAATCATGATGGATATTGATGCACTTGCAGCCTTGAATCTGATCCATGCAACTCCAGCTAAGCAATCTTGTCATGTCTCTTAAGTACCATTGGCAACACCGTGACACCTACCAAAATAATGCGCTCCCTGTTGAAAGATATAGTATTTTATAGAAAAAATAAATTTCAAGTAGTTGAAATATACCCTAATTAATAAATAGATCCTTACATTTTTTTATATAATATATACATCTCTAAAATTTGTTTTTGACTAATGAAGTAAACGAAAAAAATAAAATAACTTAATTACCCTCCCTTAAAAATGAGAACCCGGATTTCTCCCACCCTCTCGGCTCTCTCTTCCTCACCCTCACTCTGGCCTCTCACTTCCTCATCCTCATCCACTGGTCATTGTCTCTCTCTATTCCTTACCCTCACTCTTGCCTCTCTCTTCCTCACCCTTACCCGTCTCACCTCACACCACAGTACCTCATTCTTTTCCAATCATTAGTCCCAAATCACTCATTTTCACTCTCTTTGTCTTCCTTGCTAGTTTCAGATCTGGACCTCCCTCCTCCTTCGTCAACTCTACACTGTGGTTCGTGTTAAAGAATGGTTCGTGGTGGTTGATTCACTTAGCTTGAAGAATGGTTTGTGTTGTTGAATTGTGTGGCTTTGGTGATTGATTATGATCAAAGGAGAAAGAATGACAAGATTCTATGGTTGATAAAATGGTGGTTGATTTTTTTAGGCAGAAAATTTTGGGTTCGTGTTTTGATTCACTTAGCTTGAAGAATGATTCGTGGTGGTTGATTCACTTAGCTTGAAAAATGGTTTTTGTGGTCGATTTTGTGGTTGATAAGAACGAGGGTATGGGTTTGGTTCTTGGTCCTTGGGTTTTGAGGCAGGTGAAGATGGTGAAGGCGAGATGAACAACGACAACCCAGATCTCATTCTCAACCCAGATCTCGATTCCTCAGTCTCGAAGAAGACTGTCTTCTGTGATGAGCTTGGTTTTTTATGAATTTTTTATGTGTATGATTTTAATGACAGGACCCAGATATAATCGATCCGACTTTTTTTGTTATGGATTACACACTGTAACTTCAAATTGATTGTGAATTGATTTCAGTTATGTTAGTAACTTTTGTTATTTGAAAGATCCAAATGAGTTTGCAACATCTTATGTGTTTTGATTTTGGGGATGAGGACAGGTAAGATGGTGGTGGCTTGGTCGGTTTTGGATTGGTGAACTGGGTTTTTGAAATTTCAAGAAGAAGAAAAAGTAGAAGAACAAAAAATTAAGGTTTTTCATGCTCTTAAAAATTTTGTTATCTCTATCAATTGTTCAATTTTGTGTGAAAATAATTTGTCAATCAACTTAGTGATTGTAGAAGAAGTCATTTGATGTGTAAAAAATCTAGTTTGGATAAAAAATTATCTTTTCCTCTACCAATATTAATAACATCAACAAAAGATTAATACTAGCAATAAAACAAGAAATTAGGGTTTAACAGTATTTTTGTCTTTAAAATTTTATTTAAACAAAAAATTGAATATGTCAGCAACTTATTAACGAAATACTAACATACCACTCACGCAAGGACTTAAGTGTAACTCATTTTTTTTATCTCAAAGACATATATACAATATCTTAAAAGTATAATAACCTATCTACTAATTAGAGTATACCTTAGAGACTTGAAAATTATTATTTTTTATTTTATATTGTAGGTTCTCAAAGAGGTGTTATTCTATTATTGAAAGTTGGAGTAAAGTGGCATGAATTCCACCTTTAGATTGAATATAAAAAAAACCTTTAAAAATCAGTAAAAAGAGTTTTGTCGCCTATAAGAATCCTACCAAGCTAACTCGAGCAAATATGCATTAGTTAATATATTTAAATATTGACATGCCACTTTTTATTTATTTATTTATTATACAATTTAATTTCATCAACACCTAATATTTCACAATGATTAATCAAAATTCTTGTGGATAATTTGTGTTTGTATGCATGTGCTCTATTGATATTTTTTGACATGTCATAAAAAATTGATCTTAAGTTGATTCAGCTTAGCAAAATTATACAGTTTTTCACTGTAATTTCACTTCCATTTAATCTGTTTATCTAAATATACTCAGAACTTTTGTAACTGCTTGAAATGATAAGCCGAACCAGAAAAAATGGCAGACTCTTTACAGTCAATCTTCATAAAAGTACTTTAATATCTCTACAGTCCATTAAACATGAAAGAGAGAATTTTTCTGATGGTAACGACCTACCTGAATAGGCTTTTTAATGCCATTACTTCTCTGCAAATTTCAAATAAATATAACCTGTATAACATACACCAACACAGCAGAATAAGCTAACATCCAGAGAGTAACCATGAAACCCGAAAAACTGATGAATCTATTCCTGGTAACTTTTTCAATACTCTTTATTTCACCAGCATTGTCTGAATCATACCTAGGAAGATGGAAATTACTGAAGAGAAGCATTGGAATTTCAGCAATGCACATCCAATTATTACCCAACGATAAGATCATTACATTCGACAGGAA
>CAODLS011019201.1:0-11328 GCA_948243855.1 Flueggea neowawraea
AGAATTATTTTTAGCAGCAGTAGCACTGCTCTGATTCAATCTTTTCTTGAAATAAAGAACTAAATTAGAGCTCATTCCGTAGTAAGCCAACCTTTCGCAACCTTCATTTCCTGTTGTCAAGAAACTGATCACTGATAAATACCACATTTATTGAGGAAATTACACAGCAGCCATATCAGATAAACCGCATGTACTTACCTATGATATAAGGGCAGGCCTTCCAGGTTCCGGTTTTCTTCTTCTCAGCGGGTTCCCCTCTGTAGTTTACAGTCCCGTCTTTTGTGTAAATGTCCTCCTCTGCCGCAGCCATTTTTCAGAAATTTGTGTTTCTTTCTTGCTCTCTGCAATCTATTGAAAAACAAGTAGTTGCAGAAATTGAGATCGTCTTAGAACTGCAATAAGCAAAGAACTGCACTAACTTGTTTCCCAAAGATGAAATTAATAGCTTTGCGAAAATTCCTTCGATAACTTTGAACTGAAATTATGATATAGATCACATCATTCTGATTTCAAGAAACATAGTTAAACCTCTAAAAAATTTGATCTTTTTGCCTGCGTAGACCGAGATTAAGAGAACATGACAACACCAACTTATGGTCACCATGTCATGTCCTTGTATAACAGTTCAATTTGTAATTCACACAAAGATAACAGCTTGAATAGGACTAAAAGTATGCAAACCTCGGTGACAGGAATTGGATGCAGAAAATCAGAAATTCAGTTTAGCTGATTTGTGAAGGTAACAAAGTCTGCTACCAGTTTTCACTAGATTTCAGGACATCGCTTAATAGTCAAAACAGGTGACTTCACAACCACAGAAACTAGACAATCTCCAGCGCTTAATGAGAGCCAATATTGAAATGGACATTATTATGGTCTACTCTCTAACTGGCTGATCTCTTACGTGGAAAAACCAAAATGGAACTTTTGTTCTCACTGACTTGTTAACCTCATGACGGTCAGCAAAATATGGGCACATCTATGGTTCAAGATTCACATTATAATGAAAAGCGGTTTTTCAAAGTTCAAACTTTTCGCTTTCAATGAACCAAAAAGAAAACGGGGGTCCTCCTTAAATAATGTAGCAAGAGTCAAAAATCCAATGAAAGATGGTGCTGTAGACTGTCGGCAAAATATATGAAAGCACAATTAAGTACAAACAATGAGTCGCATGTAACGCTAAGGGATCGAAGTAAAAGTCAGTAAATAAAAAGAAAACAAATACTCACCTTATGGTGTTTGTGGTTCGTTGATATTAGTGTCAATCTCTACATTACTTGTAGTCTAAGAGTACTGAAGTTATCTTGAACCCGAAAAATCGATGACCACAAAATACTAATCAACTCTTCTTTGCAGAGCGAGAGAGATTAATAGGGTGGTACTACAATAAAGATTCTTAAAAAGAATTTTTATTGAGGACTCGAATTACTTAATTTCAGTTTCAGTTACTTAATTTGAAAGGGTGATTACTTAATTGTATCTCTAAAAATTACTCAGTTTAGATATAGTTACTTAATTTAGCCCCCGCTTACTTAATTTTGATCAGTTATTTAATTTTGATCGGTTATTTAATTTTGTGATAATTAAGTAATTATAACTGTTACTTAATTATTACTGAAATTACTTAATTTAAGTCTCAGTTACTTAATTTACTAAGAGAGTCCTCAATAAAAATTTCTTTTAAGAATCCTCCTTGTAGTACCACACAAATTAATAGAAGATAGCATTGAGATTTGTGTTCATAGATTTGCATTATTAGTCTCCTAGTCGTAGCTACTCCCTCCTTTTCTCAAAAAGTATTTTTTAAGGTTTTGACATACATATTAAGAAATGATTAAACTACATTGATTATAGTAATAATTTACTATATTATTCTTATTTATTCTAGTGAAGGTAGTTAGAATGTAGTTATTCAAAGCAATTTAATAGAAGGATAAATATGAAAGAAAATAATAAAATGCTTATTGATTTTATAAAATGTCCCCTATTTTGGTAAAAATTAATTTATCTAAAAAAAACACTCTTTGAGGAAAGGAGGGAGTATGTATGTACAAAGTCACAATTCATAATGTACTGCTTGTAATTAAACAATAAGTTTGTAATAACAGTCCAATTTAATAAATTGTTCAATCTAAATCATCATGGATAACTACGTTGTTTCACATTCCTTATTACAACTCCGTGACGTTAATTAGAAAACTGACATATATATTATTCAACTCCATTCTGTTAGTTTCCTTTGAAAATATTACATGAATACAGAATCTCCCTGTCTTTATTTCATTTTATTATATCAGATGCGATTGTTAGTATAAAGGCTCATGTTGGTTTATCTAATGAACAAAATAAATGCTTCTAAAAATTGTTGGTAGTTTGAAAATACAAAAATAAAAAATTGTTATAATACAGCGCATATAACATAACATATCAATTTATCAATTAATTAATTTGGACGGAATTTTTCATCCTACTTCTATGTCATAGCCTTGAGCGTGAAAAAAACTTCTTGTGTTCGAAATTTTTCTCTTCTTCCGCAAAGTCACTGTTTTAGTGGTTTAGTTTCTTAATAAAATCATACTTTATCAAAAAAATACTATCAATTTAGCATATTATATATTCAATTTTAACATATCTACTACTAAGTCGGCAAAATTTATCTCTCAATGAACATATCAATATGGCACATAACATGATACCAATTAATCAATATATGTTTAACAAAATTGATGAATGTTGGAGTGTGAAATATATTAAAAAAGTGCTTAGTGTGAACATTGTCCACATTGGAGGTGAAATCATGAAATGTGAAAAGAGAATTGGCCAGCTCTAGACGTTGAATTTTCCACCTAAACGACAAATACAAACCCAAGAGAAGATCAGATTCATCAACTTGTTTGGAAGAAGCCATATACCATTTGTTTGCTACTGCTTGTGCCTCTCCTATCCATCTTTTTCAATACAGCTTATTGCTTCCAATGCTAAGTTATTTTATTTGCTTCTATTAATAATCGAATTCTCGATCCCTTAACTCCAACACCAATGAGCTCTTTTATTTCCATCTTCGTTCTTTCCAACAATAACAATCAAAGTTGATATAGAAATCAAATTGTCACCGAGAGGGCAATTCCTTACGCCTGCATATCTGTTTGCAAGGCTCGGAAAACTGGAAGGGTTATGTTTTTGAAGTGTTGGGGATGTATAATCTGCTTTATAGCTTATATATTTCTTCTTTAGTCCATAACATGAGAGGCGCCACCAATAAATTTGTAGTCAAATGGTATTTAAGTTGTTTCTTGCCCTAAGAAATTAATTTTCTTTGAGAACCATTTTCAAACTTTTATTGTTTCTAGTATACTCACGTCAATATTTGATAGAAAATTTGAAAAAATTTTAAATACAGATAAAAATGAAAATTAATGTTGAAAATTTTGATGAATATTTTCTTTGCTTAATTTTAAACATTTTAATAAAAAGTGTTAACTATTCTAATTTAAAATAATATAATAAAGGGGTTGTTAGAATATTACATTTTAGGTGTGTTGGATTATTTTTTTTTTTTTAAAAAAAGGATGGCACATCGTAAACTTTATTAATCTTCTCATTTATGACGGAAGAATACTGTGGTTACAAAATAGATAAAGGAATAAAGTAAAAACAACGGTTGTAAAGCAAGAAGTAAAACAGATAAATATCCCAAAACAAGGCCTAACCTACCCAATGCCAGAGCAATATTTGACCAGTACTTCTCTTAACCTTGTGGAAGGGTTTGTGAGAATGTGGATTCCCCTAGGCTTAGAATGACCTTGCTTCGCTAACCAATCAGCCGCACCATTGTATTCCCTATAGGCATGATGAATATCGATTGTCCAGTCTCTGCGAACTAGCTTTTGGATGGCCTCAATGAGAGCCCATTGTTGGTTAGCAGTAATCTCTTAGGTGTTGGATTTGATCTCAAACTTCGGCAGAATTTTTTTTTTTAAGAATGAACCACCCCACAAACCACATGAACCCTAACAAATTTAAGCTGACTGAAGAGTCGTGTGGTACCTCTCGATTAACTATCGCAACTAGGCTGGTTTATCCAAAACATGGAAGGAATTTGTCATATAATCCTGATGCGTACATGAAATTGTTCATAAAATCGAAGTGGGATGGTTTGATAGAAAACACTGAGCAAATGAAATCTAACGTTCTACATTTGAGACACAAGAGTTGGTGATGTTTAACTCCTGTGTCTCGATCTTAGAACGTTAGAGTCCATAGGCATGTGTGCGTTCCACCGAGCTAACCCACTTCAATGACATGTGAGGTGGAATTGTTCATATAACATTGACTAGAGAGTGTTTCATTTTGAAATGGGCCAGCTTAATTGGACTTGAGAGAGATTGTACTCGATTTATTTTGGAAATGGGCTACCCCAAAAGGCAGACCAAAATTTTTGGCACGAAAATGAGTTCATGTACTCCGGTTTAATTTAAAAAAAAAAGTGAAATCGCATTACGAAATATGGATTATAAAAATATTCCTCAAAACTTATTAGAACAGGAATTTTTATATTTTGATTTTAATATAGCTAAATTCAAGTCACTAAACATTGCTCGGTATAAATAATATTTCTAAGTAATATTATCGAAATTTAGTAAATTGAAATAGATACGATATTGGTTAAAAAAAGAAGAAGAAGTTATGTCAGCTTATTTTCCACTCTTTTAAGTCAGAAATGTTGAATTGGTAGAAAGGCAAAAATTTGTGACGTTGTGAGAAGAGAAGCGAAGTGAAGGCCTGAAGTGGCAGTTCAGCTTACCAAATCTACCAGATGCTTGTGCCTTTTCTTTTTTTTGCTTACCTTCCAAGTTTTTGACAGTAGTCCTATTTTTGGAATTTAAACATGAATATATATGTTCTTCCAAAATGTTCAACCTATACTATATGTAAATTGACTTTAAAAAGATCACTATTATTTGGCCTAAAATACCATTTAGTTACAACTAATTAAAGTTGGTTGTTTCAATTTTAGAAATCTGTTAATTTTCACTTCTTTAAAGGGAAGAATTTTATGTTAAGCAAAAAAATTTCAAGATAGAAATAACATTTCCTTTATCTAAAAAACTTAAATTCCAAGAATGGCTAATTGTAATCTACGACATACACACTCATTCTGTTCGATTAAACAATCAAATTAAGAAGTACATTTACAGAATCAAATTCTTGTAAGTTCTTTTTTCTTGAAAGAAAAAGGGCATAAAAATTCATTAACAAACGATGGCATTGACAGGATATTTCCTTTCCTCGATGCCATAGAACTAAGTGTGAAAATATTTTGAGTAGTGGAAGTTTTTCCGGTTTACTAAGAACATCTCTAATGCTTTCTTTATATTAATATTTATAATAAAGAGTTTTGATTCAAATTATAATTCCAATGCTTTCTTTATTACAATCTTTATTTTTTAAAATATGATAAATAATGTTTTGCACTAGTTAGAGCATCTCCAATGGTGCTATATATTTTTAGTAAGAATTTTAATGAAAATAGATAATACCATTAATTATATAAATTAAAAAATAAATGTGTTTTTCAATACTACTCTCTACTCTGCTTTTTATTTTGTTAAAATTCATAAAACATTTAAATTTGATTGGTTGATGGGAATAAATATATAGAAAGACAAAATTCTCATTAATGATAGAGCCAATAAAGAGTCATTCTTCACTCTACAAAACTAGCTAGTCAAAATCACTCTTTATATCATATTTAGAGATAAAGAGTGAGATAAAGAGAGCATTGGAGGTGGTTTTTTGATGAATGACTCTTCATTATAAAGAAAAATGTCAAATTAAAGGAGGTATTGTAGATGCTCTTAGAGCATCTCCAATACTTTCTTTAAAAGTCTAAAATTCTTTAAAAATAAAAAAAACTTAACTAAAAAAATGACACTCCAATGAACTCTTTATATTTTATATATAAAGAAGAGAGCAAATATCACTAGCTATTTCTAATGAGCCAAGCTTCATTCTATATTTTCTTTATCATTAATGTAACAAAAGTTCCAATACAATTTAAAACTTCCTATTGGCTAATTATATATTTATATATAATTTTTAATCTACTTTACAAATAAAAAATTAAAATTTAAAGAACATCATTGTAGATGATTTTTATTTTTACTCTTTAAAATTTTAGATGCTCTTTATATATGTTAAAAATGCTCTTTAAAATAAAGAGTGTTATTGGAGATGCTCTTAGTTATAATGAGTATACACACTTTTTATATTATATAACTGTAATGATAATCTAGTTCTATTGGTTAAAAACATAATAAATAAAAAGAAAAATATAAAAAAGAGAGGTAAAATAATTAAAATTGTTCTTCTTATATAAACTAACAAAACAACTTTTAAATTTTAAAGATATGCATTGGAAAAACAACTTTCTTTTTACTCTATATAATTAAATATACTCTTTATTTATACTAAAATTGCTATATAATTAACTATGCTTTTTATTTATACTAAAATTACACTTTATAATAAAGAGCAACATTTGAAGATGCTCTAATCTACTTCTTCTTCGTTGTTTAACTTATCAATAAAATTTTTGTTTATCCAAAAAAGAATGGCGGTATACAAACTTAATAGTCAATTCAAATGAACATGATCCTAGACCTAGTTACCCCACTACATCATTTTAGTCGGGTCCATTACAACATAAGTCTTCCTCATTCAGATAAACAAACAAACAATACTTTTGTTGTGTTGAACAAAATTGCTTATTGCTGTGTGTTTCTAAAACAGCAATGCCGTAAGATTATGACCAAAACTACACCAAGGTAGTGGCATAAACAGTGACAAATAAACAAATCAACCAACAGTGATCGATAAGTAGCATCTGAGATGGGTCATACTCAATTATAGATACACACAAACTTTAATTAATTTGTCAGCCGGCAGGCATATATATACTTAATTGTTCCAGAAGAGGAATCACACTAAGAATGGTTAGATGAGCTGTTTTAACCAATCTGAAAATGTCTTTTCCGAGGCAAAAGGATAAAGAAAAAATAATAACAGAAAAGAAACGATGGGGCTATATAGGCATATCTATGAAAATCACCTTCCAACCATAAATATTTGCTATATTGCTTAGTGTTAACATCGAATTTCCCCCACTATGTATGTACCTGTCACTCACCCACCACCTCCCTTTACTTCCATCTGTTTCTTCTCCAACAATTCCAGACTTGAGCACATGAAAACTATAGAAAAATGAATAAAATGAAATGAATTCACATGAAATGTGGCCACTGAGGGTCTAATTCATTTCACATGTACCTACAACATGGCAATGATGTTACTCTAGCTTCACCGGGACAAAAATTTACCTTTTGTAAACATGTTCGAAACCAGAAAAACAAATTTTTTATGCTTTATTTTAATTAGTTAGTAATATTTTTGAATATTTTTTCCTTTGATGTTGTATATTTTCAATGTGTAGATCAGTAGATTGTAGGAATTTTCCGACCCCGGTCGACCCCATTTGGCTCCGCCCCTGATCATGTTGGGTAGATTGTAGGAATTTTCTTTCGAGTCATTACTTTAGTGGCTGTGATTGTTGTATATACGTACTTATAAAAAAAAACGTAATGTTAATATAGCTTTCTCATTTTTATAATCTTTACACGTTAAAGTGTACAACATAATCTCTACCGGAATGATGGTAGAAAATTTTGGACAAAAAATGTAAATAATGCGTGATCATAACTTACTTTATACGAATAAACTAACATGCATAATAACCTAGAAAAATATACAAATAATCAATAGATAGCATCATTTTTTTTTAAAAAAAAGTACTCACATTTTTCACATTCTCATAATATAATTAAAAAGGGTAACAATAAATATTTTTAGGCATTGTGAACATAACTTTTGCCAATAAAATTGCTTAAATTGTTTTACAATCATTAGCAAATGAATGTTACTAGTAAAACAAAGTTTTTTTAAAAAAAAAAAATAGAATTGAAGTGGGTGTTTCGGTTGTTGCATTTGTCCCTCTATTGGACCTCACAATAGACTCTTCATCACTATACTTTTTGGTTTGGTTAGACGAAGATCGGGTGTACTTCACCCATTACGGTTGGACCAAACCGATCCCGCTGCTGACCAACGACAACCTAGGCAATTGACAAATTGGCACCAAATATTGAAGACTCAAAACTCAACTAGCTTAGCTTCAAATGGTATCTAAGTTTGATAGATAACTACTTTGTGTGCTACACCAGAAACCCATCTTCATTTTTCAAGTAAAATATACATATATTTTTTTAAATCGTTTTATTCAATCATCCGGTATCCAAATATCTTTGTTGATTAGCACCTTATGGACAATAACTCTCCTTTTGAATTAAAACCTTTACGAGTAAAAAAAAACTCAGAAGACCTCGACTTAAAGAAAGAATAATCCATACCACCCAATATAATGTTGAGTACTTTTTTTTTATTTTAGTTTTCTAGTTATACTATGTGTTTCTTCTATGGTTACCAAATACTAAAAATTAAGAGCTTGCACTTTAAGTACTCCGTCCTCCACCTAATTGGTTAAAACGACATTCCATCAAAGAAATATTGTCTTTATAAACCTGTATGACTCGCACATATCTTAGTATACACAAAAGTAACTAGCTATAGCTTACAACTAAGATTTTCGAGAGAGACATAGCCAGGACACAGAGAACATGGAGATGGCACCATGGATTCGAGCCCTTCTTCTACTCGCCTGCTTATTTCCAGCTTCTGTGGAGTGTATGGTTCGACATTACAAGTTCAATGTAAGTCCTATTATCCATCTCTTATGTATTAAAATATGAATCTAGTTCATGAACGAATTGGTTTTTTCATCAGGAATCGAACTTTCAACATTTTTTTAGCTCTAGAGACGATTTAGTACCATTAGACTACAGGCCTATTGGTTATGTTGTTTATGTTTAAAAATGATCAATATGTATTGAAATCAAAACTCACAATGTTTTTGTCAGAATTGATCAGATTAATTCGTACGTTCTTGTTTAGTTTGGAGGCACAAAATACTTCAATCAGCTTCACCTTCAAGAAGTGATTAATTGGTGCAAGTAGTTCCATAAAAACACGTTTACTTGTTTAAGTGTCTATATATTATTAATTTAAATGGACTAATTTGATTAGTAGAAACCACCACTGCAAGAAAATCTGAATTATCTACAATAAGGCAACCTGACTTAATCCATTATATTAATTTAACTTGTACATAAAAATCTTTGGTGGATGAGTATTCATCTCAATTTTCATGGACTAATATTCGTAGCAAATTATACTGCATAGTCATGATTTATGTATTTAACTTGTTTTGATTATTGCAATGCTGTTAGCATTTCCTTTTCTGCATGGCTATTTGCATTGGATTTCTTCACTTTCTGATGAAATATTTGTAGCATATTGGTCAAATGCTCAAAGATTTAAATTTTTTTCATATAGAGAGTCTGATTTTTGGTCAATGAAAATGAAAGGCTCATTAAATTCTGTTCTATAAGTTTTGATAGTCAAATGTTAATTTTATGAATTATGGAAAACCTTGATGATTTGGTGAACACTACAAGTATGTACAGCACTCTCTTTTTTTTTTTTCCATTTTTCTTTTCTGAAAGATTCATGTCTGGCTATATTGTTTCAAAATATAAAAGACTATTAACTATTTTGCTATATTAATAAATTTGGGGGGTTTAGCTCATTACTTATCTTCCACAAACTTTTTGTGATATTAATTTCGTCTCATATCTCGTGTTAACATATTTTCACCCAAAGTTTAAACTCGGGAACTTTAGATGAAAAAGAATTCAATACAACTTTACTACAATCGATGGTTACCCTTAATGAATTTGTTATCTTTTTTTTTCACATTAATTTAAAAAAGAAGAAGAAAGAGCAAATAAAAGGAGGGTGTAGAAAAATCTTGATAAAACAGCAAAGGTGGCATAGTTGCTGAGTGGCAGGAGCCATCCAAGTTAGGCGACTGTAGGTTTGGTTCGGGTCACCAATAAAGAGAGTCGCATTTACACTGACTATTCTGAATATCTTTAATGAAAAAATTAATGCAGGTGGTATTGCAAAACACCACAAGATTGTGTCACACTAAACCTATCGTCACTGTTAACGGCAAGTACCCAGGTCCTACTATTGTTGCCAGAGAAGATGACACTATCCTTGTCAAGGTCGTCAACCACGTCAAATACAACCTTAGCATTCATTGGTGAGTCCTAAAAAAAACTCGAATCTAACATTCGATCCTGAAGCTGAAGACGATTCCAGTATCACTAACCGTATTGTTATGATTGTGTTAAAGGCATGGAATTAGACAACTGCGAACGGGTTGGGCCGACGGCCCTGCATACATAACACAGTGCCCGATCCAGCCAGGGCAAAGCTATATTTATAACTTCACAATTACTGGACAGAGAGGAACCCTTTGGTGGCACGCTCACATCCTCTGGCTTAGAGCAACAGTCCATGGTGCTGTTGTCATCTTGCCCAAACGTGGTGTTCCCTACCCATTTCCCACTCCTCACAAGGAAGAAATCATCATTTTAGGTCAGTCCAAAATATAAAAATAGAGCATTTTTTGGTCCTAATTGTATACCACTATATTTTAAGTGTTAATTAATGTAAAATTTGCCTCAGTTCAAAAAAAAAATTAATGTAAAATTTGGCTTTTGAACTTGTAGGTGAATGGTGGAAATCAGATGTAGAAGCTGTGATTAATGAAGCCTTGAAATCTGGGTTGGCACCAAATGTTTCAGATGCCCACACTATTAATGGTCGTCCAGGCCCTGTCTCTGCTTGCTCTAAACAGGGTAATTATCAAAACTTTCTCATATCAAAACTTTCTCATTCTTATTCAGACCCAAAGCGAAATTATAGTTTGATGCCTTTTGATGTAAAATCTAATTTTTAAAGTTACATATACTAAAATACAAAGATGATATTTCAAAAAAATTATTAATATATCGTGATTTATGCCTAAAAATATCGAGGGCTTTAGGCATTAACCTGAGCTTACTTTATTTAATAAAAATCGACGAATTAGTTTAATAATACTGAAACCGTTTTTTCATTGAATTGCAGGAGGACACAGTTTGGCAGTCCAAGCAGGAAGGACATACATGCTAAGAATCATCAATGCTGCACTTAATGAAGAGCTATTCTTTAAAATAGCCGGACATCAACTAACTGTTGTCGAGGTTGATGCCACTTACGTTAAACCCTTCAAAACAGACACAATTGTAATAGCCCCAGGACAAA
>CAODLS011019246.1:0-12830 GCA_948243855.1 Flueggea neowawraea
AATTAGGTTTCCAATCTCTTCCCCTTAATTACTCTTTGGACCCATCCATCACTAAACTAATAATATACCTTATATTCCCTTTTTGTATAATTACCCTTAATATAATTAACTTCCTATCCAAACCCAATTATTATTTTTCAAAAAACTAATTATAATATACTTACATATTTTTCCTAATTTATGGATGAGACAAGTAAATCAAAAACATGCTTCTGAAATTGATAAAAATTCTAAAAATTCACTAACCCCACCAATCCATCTTTATCTATCTATACTTGTACCTATACATGTATCTATATATAGTGTATGAAAATGTATTAAAAAGAGTTGTGAGTTCATTACCAGATCATGCTGGCAGCTTCAACCTCTCAAACCAACATATATACACATCAAGATGAGCCAAAATTGAGAAGGCTGATGATGAGTTTGGCCTTTGTTGGAAATTGGAAACACATATACACACAAATATATACATAAAGACCCTCCAAAAGAAGAAGAAGAAGAAGAAAAAGAAGAAGAAAGATTTAATTTGGCATAAAGATTTGACAAAGTAGTGAAAGGCATGAGAGACATGCATGTTTTTAGGTAGTTTTCTCGTGACTTTGCTGTCTCCACTCTTCATATTTACATAAATGCACACCTCTCTCTTCTTTGTTTGATGCTGTGCCAAGGATGTCAAGTATTTAATGGTGGGTTTTGGTCCTCACTTACAGCTATTGACACTGACCCTTTGCCTCTCTCTATAAGCTTACAAATTTGAGTGATATATATAATATTGTGAAACATTAAAGAAGAAAAAAAGGGGCCACTTTTGGTACTAATCAAAGAATACTAATTTAAATATTTGTTCCAACCTATAGATTAGAGGTAGTTTAGAATATTAATTTGGGTTCAAAGTAACTGTTGAATGCCAAGGAAATTTCAGAAAGTCAAACTGGCCAACTCAAAGTAAAATGTTGTGGTTATATTATTATAGTTTATCAAAAAGAAACATGGTTCAATGAGTAAGCAGACATGATTACATAGTTAACTTGCACTGATTTGGGTTTTAAGCAAAGTGTGGTACTTATTGCATACATAATATCCTAGAATTCTTTGCTCATTGTAAAGATACTTAACTTGCATGTTGATAAGAAAAATTAACTCATCTCTTAAGTCAATTGATACGAAAATATATATACAACTGTATAAATTTTTTGATTTAAATTTTATTCATCTATAATACAAAAAAATATATTCTAGAGAACACCTAATGTACAACTTTGTATCATCGGTTTTAAAAAGGAAAATTCTAGTTACATCTCAAAAGAACTAATAAGAAAGATCTAATATTCTGTATAGAAAAATTTCTATGCGCTATTTATCAAATACAACTATATAAATAACTCAAACTAATCATATTTTTCTTTAATATGAAATTGAAATTCTTGACTTGTACAGCTTCAATCATTGAATCTTGTATTCGTTCTCACTCAATTTGAACATATTGAAGAACATATATTCATATTGTAAGATTAGAAAATAAATGGTGAGTACTGGATCTCTATCATGTACTATGTCCCTTACATAGTGATTGATCAATAAATTTCTTAAAATCAGAAATAAATATCAGAGGAGTAGGAAGAAAATTAAGAATAGGGTTAGTGATAAAATGGACCTACAAAGAACTGGGATTTGAACAAAAATGGAGGAATATGGTTTTTAATGGATTGGCCAGGTTGGTGGAATCAGTTGAGGGCATCCTTTTGTCTGTAGCATTGGGTGGTTCTTCTATCTTTGGTTGACATGTAGACAAAGCCCTAATGGAAAGGGAATTGGACCACTTCTTTTTCTTTAATTGTTTTTGATTAATTTGGATATCCTCTTCACATGGTTTTGCTTTGTATCTTAGCTCCATCACCCACTTGAATCTTTCTTCTTAGGTGGTTGTCATGAATAAAGCAATTCTTATTAGGGTTTTTCTTTACAAAATTCAACACTCTTTCTTTTAATTTATGACAAAAATTGTTTTTGTCATTCACAAAATTTGTTGATCTCCATTTGTAGATAGGGTTTGCAGGTGCCTTTTGTTTGTCCCACACAGTTATCATTTTTTGTCCTGGGTATGCAATTCATTGTCTTGGAGAAGGATTTGCGATGACAATATAAGTTTAAGGGGATTTTATACAAATATTGGGAAAAGTGAAAATATTTGAAAAAAATACGATCTTAACCTTTTCTACAAAAAAAATTCAGTATAAACCAAAAATATACATAAAAATTGAAAATAAACCAAAGATATACTAAACTTACAGACAATATTTTGTAAAAAAGAAAGAAAGAAAGGAAGAAAGAAAGAATTGTAGTACCATGATTTTCATATTATTTAAAAATCGAGGCAAATAATTACTTATAAATATCTCTCTCTCAAATTACTAAGACGTATTTTCAGGAATAAAACTATAAGAACTCAGGTCCATAGCATACAATATCTCAGTGGAAGAGTTTAGCAATCATCGAAAAACATGGTCGACAACAAGAATAAAACCCTACTTTTTAAAAATATTTCCACTGTTTGCGTACATCATGTAATTTCTGTTACAATAATAGGACTTGTAATAACAACAACAAAAATTAACTCTATAAGTATTAATTAAGAAATAATTAAAATCTAAGTAAAAATAAATATTTTTTAAATGCGTGTAATATAATATCTGAATATTATTTGTCAAAATCTTTTTTTTAATTAATTTTAACTAGGGTGATCTATCTTATTTTTCCAGAATAAGGTTTAAAATTTTAGTTATTGGATGAAATGCAACATGATATCTTTTAAACTGAGAAATACGATCTAATGGTGATATAACCTAAAAATTTGATACAATGGGATATTATCTTTTTATCCTCCCAATAAATTAACAAATAGGTGAAGAAGATCAGTATAGACAAAAGGAACATCAAAATTTTGGTCATGTGGCAACCCTCTTATAGGTCGTCACAGATTTACACTCTCATCTCTTGTGTTGCACCTAAATCAAGTTAACCCCCACCCACCCACCACGGTCCATAAGAAACAATATGTCAACATATATGCCTTTACTTATGGTCAACAATTACTAGTTTTAGCAAGTTGTGTAAAATAATAAAATTCATAACTTGGTTTTTGTAATTTGTGTTTTGCATTGTTGGATTTTTAAAAAATTATAGGAATGCAAATATTTGACTATTAAAAGGACAAAAAGTTTATACAATTTCGGTAATAATATGGAATAAGCCCTATGCATACGATGCGGGCTCATCCATCGGCCATAGTCTATCGAATTATACACGGTCAGACCATCCTAACGAGGGAATGCTCTATGCAGGTTAATATGTCTCGACGAATCTTTGTTTCCAAGACGCTCCTTCCCACACTATGAATCTCGTACACTCTGATAGCTAGCTACATTTCCAGGAGCACCAAGCCTCTCTCTCTCTCCATCTCTCTATCATTCTCCATTTTTCCTTAGCCTCAGATATTTACTAACTTAGACATCAGAACATATTTTCGTGGATATCCACTAGAGAGTAATAGCAGAGTTTAGTTGCTTAAAGATGGTAAGATAAATGTCAGGACGTATGTCGTATAATTTAACTATTTTAGTTATCAGATAACTGAACCACAAAACATTATTAACATGGTTTATAAACTTTTTTTTTGTCTTAGGTGTCCATTTGATGGTTGATAAATTAACGACCTTAATGAAATTACCCAAATATTATTCAAAATGGTGAACACATGGGATCAAGATATATGACAACTCGAACCACCAATAATTTTGGCTTGTCTCACATTGACCTTTCCTTCATTTTTTCTCATATTGATTTTGATTCATTGGAAAACGGATTTGCAGGTTGTCGTCGTATCTGCCTCATCAACATGTGTAATCTGAACCTCAACCTCAACTTGTGCCATATCCATCACTATAGAGGCTGGTCCATATTGCTCCTGGAATCTATTTTCTTTCTCTTCTAAGTTCTACAAAGTTAGACCTATCACAATGGTTTTATTAATAAAATTTTGTTACTTTTTAACTGTATTCACCCATTGTTTTTAGCTGTATATATATATATTGGAATCTTTTGGCTTTTTTTCTTTTCCAAATTACTAAAAGAAAGGCTGATAAAAAAATTATTAAAATAAGAAAAGGCTTTTCACCATAATCGCCACTTATTTTTACCGTCTACTTATGAGGTAAGAATGTGTTTGTTGTTGTTACCGTGCATATGAACCCATCCATCAAATTTGCTATTTTTCGAGCTCAATTGTGTGTGATTCTTAGTAAACACAAGGTGAAGGCTTCAATCATCAATTAAAAGATGAGGGATAACTTTCCTTTTGAAATACTCTCTCTTTATATACAACATATAGTCCGAAGAATATATATATGGACTAGACAATAGACATCATCTCAATCTTAGCGGATTGAAATTTATGAGTGTCGGGTCACCCCAAGCTGTAAAAATAAGATAAATTCTAATATTTTTTTGAATCGAAACAAACTCCAGCCTAACTCCACCAAAAAAGCACACTATTGGAAGCAATACAATTGATTATAAATGATTTATGACATTTTACACTTGCTCAAGATATGACTTATGTAGCAGTACCTTTACATATACAGGATTTTTATTTAAAAAAACTCAATAACTATTCACTAAAACATGTTAGATGAATTTAATTGAAATCTCAATTATAACCAAGAGTAGACGTACAAATTTGGAAGCACAATCTGTTCAAAAAAATTAGTCATGCCAATATGATAAGAAAGAAGAGAGTCTGAATTAGTTATTTTGATGTGATGATGTGATATGAAATGAAGTTTATTCTGGTTAAAAAGAATATTTCTTATCATTTTATAATCCAAAATTGGTTCGGAGATAGTCATATTAGTCACATTCAATGTGAACCAACGTTCAATTACTTATGTTCATCGATTAAATCGAAAAGAAAAGGAGAAAATAGCTTGCTTCATTGGTCTGTAATTGCTTATGTTGGCGTTGAATAGGAAAGCATAATTAAGCGATTGATTATAGTCTCTAATTAAGTTACTTAAACCAATTAATTAAGGGGGTCCATGTAATGTGATTATGTTTCTGTGTTTCCTATGCGGATCATGATATGATTAATTGTTAATGATGCTTCGAATAATGACACGGTCCATGGCAAACATGTTTAGTCCAAATCCTCCATATAAGATTATGATTAAGATGCATTAACCATAGTGACAAGTGATGTGTGTGGAACTAATGAGATCACAAGGATAGGCAGAAAAAAAATTATAAATACACCAGAAATTTATATATTTCAAACCAATATTTGAATTTAAATATTCTTATAATTTTTCTTTTACTTTTCTATACACATTACTCCGTTTTTTGGTTCTCTACAGGTTCATCTTAAGATCTTATGTGAGTTTGTCCATTTAAATATAAATTAACTACTCATGGTTGTCGCAAGAAAATACATCAACGAAAGGTAAGAATTTTTTTTTATAAGTACGTCTGTAAAGTATTGGATTATTGATTAAGATATATACTGACTTGAGCGGGTTTATTTAATTTGTAAAAAAGTAAAATTTAAATTAAATAGTTAATACTTTAATCAAATGTTTAAAGTTTGAGTTTTAAGTATAGGGAAATTTAAAAAATTTAGTAAGAAAATTTTGCTCTCAACAAAAATTATATTCAACTCAAATCTAAATTAGTTAGAAAATGGGATGGTTTAATAAAAAATATTTTTTATTCGTAAATGAGCTAACGTACTAGAGTTGCAGTTACTAAATTAGTGACTGGACAAAAAATCTTACAATAATACGTTCATACAATGAGTAATCTGTTTTATAGGCTAGGTATGAAAATAAGAATGAAAAAAAAAGGTACAGTCACAATTTAAAACATCTGAAATAAGCATCTGGATACTTATGCACATCTAAGCCAGAGGAAGCAAAATCGTTGAATTTACGAATTACAATGAACAAATAATATGTATTTTTGAAATGAAGAAAAGACAATATCTTCCCAAGAAGAATGATCTGAATTTTGATTTTTTTAAAAAAAAAAATCATTGATACTTTTTATTTTTGAAATACGGCCACCCTTATTATACTTTTTCAACTATGACCGACCCAGGACATTAGAGAAACCCACCAACCTCTAATTCAATTAGAATGACCCAGAGATTACTTTCTTATTACTTTGATTTCTAAATAATTAACCGTTGTATGTAAAAGAGAGACGATTTCAGATAATAAAAGAAATTACAAGAGATCTAGTCGAAGTCAACTTGAATTGTCTCGTGAGAAAGAACAATAAAGAAAAACAAAAAGACAATACTTTTTTCTTTCTTTCTTTCTTTCTTTTATCCCTTAATCGGTCCAACTTCCAAGTACTTTACCAAGCATTGTGGGAAAAAAGATGTGTCGAAGTCACAAAAGTTAGGGTAAGAAAAGGAATTAATTAATTTAGTTTAATTTACATTCTTTCCTGATTAGGATGTCATCTGTTTTGGCCAAAACAGGATTTTAATGTTATGGCTAAACGAATGAAGTCTAATTGCATCCAGCTTTTACAATCTCACAATTAATATATTACTGATTAAAATACTATATAGTTGACCAATTAAAGCAGCATATTTATTTAAATACACCCACTCGGTAACATAGAAGGCCAAAAATAAAATCTTCAAAGTACTCTATGAGATTTTTTTTTTTTAAAAAAGTGTGTTTGCCCAATGATACTTTTCTAAAAAGAGCAATGAATTGGAGTCCCAACACTAGAAATGGGCTCCAATAACCATTAGCCATTAAGAATTTCTTTAAAAAAATAATAAAGTTATAAAACATATTAATTTCTGAATCTTCTCCAATACTAAAAATTCAAGAGTTGAATTTTGATATGTCCGATATGATAAAAAAATTTATTTCTCATTTACAATTTCGAGTTTATGCTAATGATTTTTCGTTTTCTTTTCACAAAATTCATTTGTAATCCAATAGCTATTCTTGCTGTTACCGTATGAGGGAATTAGATAGGCCATTCAATAGTAGCCGTGAATATGATTTAAAAGTTTATACCAATTGGGTTGATTGATTCGTCCTTTAATCCTAAACCCTTAAAATAACGTAATCACATTCAGATTTGCAAGAATTATTGTACAAAGATGGTCGACATGCGAAGTGTGAAAGGAGTAGGTAGGAAGCTAACTTTGTTCGATTAGTGAAAATTAGAACAAAACAACTATAAAAAGTAACAACCTTTTTTATAAGTTATTTTATTTGGTCATATAAAAAATTAGACTATGTTTAGATAAGAAAATAATTTTCTGTTTTTTATTTTGTTTCTATTTTTTGAAATAAAATAGAAAATAATGAAAAATTCTAATTTTTCATGAACAAATTTTCCGGGCCTGTTTAGTTGTGGTAATTTTTCACTTTTTTCTAAAATACTAGAAAACATAAATAAAAAATGAAAAATTTGTCCATGCAATACTAAAATTTTCCATTATTTTTTATATTATTTTAGAAAACAAAAAAATAGAAAACTGTTTTCTCAACTAAACTTAATCGAATCATTTTTTTATTTATGTTTTCTAGTTTTCTAGAATACAATATAAAATTTTCTTAACTAAACAGCCCCTTAAATTCCCAACTTGATCTTGGAGACGACTCTAGTACCCAACTAGATGAAGATCCACACGATGTTGCAGGATTTATCATATATTTTTCTAAAATTTATTTTATAATTAAATGTGACAAATGAATAAATACTATAACATAAATAAGAAGAGCATAAATTTTAATATGTATATAAATCAAAATGTAATATTCATGTTATGAATTTAAGTCATCTGACCATTTAGGAATTGCTATCATCATTGTTATAAACTAGCGCAATACTCGTGCTACGCACGGTAAATTACAATATTTTTATTTAAATTAATAAATAATATATTTTTTGTTTCAAAAATATTTTTAAAATTGTTACTTCAATGAAAAAAAATTAAAATATTAGCAAACCAGAAAAGAAAGTATAACTATTAAATATTTAAAATTATTATAAAATTTTATAATTTTATTCTTTCATGAATTAAATATTTTTTTCTAGAGAAGTATATAGATTCATTAAAATAAAATATTTTAATTCATATATTATAATATTAATCAAATGAATGCATATGCATGCATTGAATTAAGTCAATATAACTAATATCATTATAATTTGATCGAAAGTATCAAATCACCATTAATTTTTATAACTGATTCTTTATTTTCAAAAAACCTAATACATTGACATTTCATTTATCTATTTTAAATCACCTGTTAACTACAAATTTATATATCAAATTTAAGAACCAAATTTTTCATCATAGTGTTAAATTTATAAAACTATATTTATATGTGAAATAATATATATTAATTTAAATGTATATATTGATACATATACTAATTTTTTTTGTTATATAATTATTGATTTTAAATTTTTTTTATAGTATATTAAAAAAGGAAAAGAGGGAAGATATTTAGAAAATTTGTCGCATGTTAATCAATTAAAATGTCACTCGTCAAAATCTTAGAAAAATTCCCAACCTTTATATATATATATATATATATTGAAGTAGTCATTTTCTTTAAAGATATTAAGAAATAACACACCCTATGCCACTTGTTAATCAATTAGGAAACCACTTGTCATAAATTTGAAAAAATTCTCTAACTATTATATATATATATATATATTGATTTATTCAACAATTTATTTAAAACAAAATATCTTAATCGTTATCTTTGTTGAACAACCTTTCGAAGATTTGAGAGAGAAAAAAAAATAAATTTGATTTCAAAAAATGATATTCTTGAGGTTTACGTCAAAAAATAAAAATAATCTATATAAAAATAAATAAGTAAAAATCAAATTCCTCTAATTTCTTTTGTAGGCTTTTAATCTCTTTCTCAACTTCCTCTCATGTTTAGGCTCATGCTTCTGAAATTGAATAGCGACAAATAACGTCTTACTCGTTGCTTTTTCAAACTTTATTTGATCTATGATAGAGATATGGCGCATCTCTATTTTTAGAGCTTTGATCAGGCCTTAAGGCCACATACAAATAAAATAAGCTGGAAGGAGTGACCATGAGGTTATTAAGTGCCATATGCAATGTAAACCATGAGGTGAGGAAGTAACAAAATAGCTAAAGATTTCACAATAATTGAGCTACCAAAGAGAAAATAGAGTATCATTGTAAGAAAGCATATGTAGTATGCATTGCCAAACATTCTTCCCATATTAATAAATAAAGAAAAGTGAAGAAGCAAAGAGTAGGCAGAAGTACTAAAGCATGTCATTGACCAAACTCAATGGACTGGATGCAGTGAAATGCTTCCATAGACAGCTTTAGAGCAGTTTTATAAAGTATAGCCAGTTTTAGAGTCATCTAATCGAACCATGGTTAAATGTCCTAAAATACAATCAATAAGTTTGAGTTAGTAAATAGGAATGAAAACGGGGCGAATCGGAAACGGATTAGGGTATTCCCGTCCCCGCTCCGTGACTTATATATTTTTCCTTGACACGGCCTTGTAATCCTAATTTCAATTTCGGGATTTTTTGCCATCCCTATTAATAAAATGTTGTCGTACCTAAAGTATAAGCTCAATGTCCTCCAACGTGAAAACTCGATAGATAGATAGATTGGTAAAAAAGAAGATTGGCAACCGTTGAGTCAGCAATGTTGCGATGGGATGGTTTGAGACAAAATGGTTGCTATATGGTTTGAGTCAATCTTGGTCGGTTGGGAGGTTAGGCCAACCTTGATCAGCTTAAGACTGCACAAACTGGGCCAAAAGCCTAATCTCTTCACCCCTCATACGTGGCCCAAATGTGCATTGCCCCCTCGGGGTGCAACTCTCTCCAAATCCCTGTTTTCATTCACGTTTTCAACAGTTAAGCCCTTTGTTATCTACATGTTTTACATAACATTAAAATATAACAAAAATAAAAATCGGGCTGAGAACTACCTGCATTCTTAAAATGAGAATACTTAAATGAACGTTGAACTTAAGAAAAAGGAAGAAATCCAAGTGAAAAATCAATTACCGGCATTCTTCCCTTGCCGAAGAACGTAATTCTATAAATCTCTTCTTCGTTGTTTGCTCCATTCCTATAAATTTATTTTGCCAAAAATATTAACACTTTTTGAATTTCAGAATTGGCTCAATAATTAAAACATAATTTCTTATCGATTTAGTATTATCTAAAAATAGTAAGTTTTTCTTTTATCAGTCATTTTATTTGCTCTCATGATAATCAAACTTACAAATCTCTAGTGTGGAATTCAACTTCAATATCAATAAGCTAAAGTATATTGGTCTTTATTGATCTTTCTCCTATTCTCTTCAATAAATAATTTCTCTCTTTATTATTCGCAATACAAATTCTTTTTAATCTTTAATTTGTAATACTCAAATAATTTTTCTCTTTCTTGAAGTTATAATTGAAATAGTATTGATATGTCAACTCAAAATGTATAAGGTGATGTTAAATACTGATATGGTATCAATGAAGTCTATTTGTGTGATGCTACATGGGCTTAATTGAGCGTTTTCACTTACAGGACATCCCACGTATCACGTTATAGAGATTATAAGGGTACTACATCACATAATTAACAGCGGCCAAATTTTGCATTTCCAATAGTAATCGAGCATGCATTTTGAATTTATTTGAAAGGACAAATCTACAATAACATTTTTTAGAAAGGTCAAATATTTTCGTGTAATTTAGCAGAAAAAAAGGTTAACGATAGCTCTACACAAGCCCTTTATAGGAGTTTATAAAAGAAGGCTATCTTACAATTCAGCATGCAACACTTATCCTATCAGTCAGCTTCCCTTCACTTCAACCATTCCCATTTCTACACATCAGATGTACACTATAATTAGGGTACGGATTCTTCTTCTTCCATCAATTATCTCCAAACATCATGAAATTATTTTCCACTCATATTTTCGTAATAGCAATAGAACTATTATATGCCAAAGAAAAACTCAATTTTAATCAAGAGAAGGGAAAAAAAAATTAAATTTAAAGAAGGAAAAACTTATAAAAAAATTAAAAGAAGGAAAAAAAAACAAGTTTACTTATCTTAGAAACAAAAATTGGTTATTGTCCAAAGAAAAAAAAGAAAATGCAATAATTTAAAATTGTCATCTTCTGGTTCCCTGCCACAGCTTCCATCTGTCAGTCCTTTGCTGTTTCTGCTCCCTTTACGTCTTTCCCTCCCCGACCGAACCGAACCCGAATCTGAATTTCATCAATTACCCACTAATCTCCGTACCCTAAAACCCGGAAAGGCCTCGACTTTACCACGAATTGGTGAGATGGCAGTGTTGTTGGAGGACATAGTGCAGTCCGTGGCGCTGTGGTTAAAGCTCTCGCGAAAAAAGCCGCAACCTTTCGTTGACCCAGACCTCGACCCGGTCCTTTTGGTTCCGGGTATCGCTGGCTCGATTCTCAACGCTGTGGATAATGACAACGAGAATAAGGATGAGCGGGTTTGGGTTCGGATATTTGAAGCTGATTATAAGTTCCGTACGAAGCTTTGGTCTCGGTTTGATGCTTATACTGGTAAGGGCAAGCTTGTCTATATTCTCAGTTATTTGGTGTTGTAATCAGTGATTAGTGTTTAATTATTAAAATTTTGTGCTTTATTTGGTGAAAATAAATGTGTTTTGGATGTGAGAAAATGAATGAAAATTGAGGCCTTTTTTTGCGCAAGACATTGGGGAAGCAGTCGAACATCATTATTATCGGTGGAGCTGCGAATTTTTCTTATCTTTTTTAATTTATTTCGTATTCTTTTGTTGATTTGTATAATATGAAAGTAATGGAGATGACTGTTGTAAACAATTGCATAATGCTTCTTTGGGGAAGCTTATCAATGTCAAAAGAGGTATTGAGTGTATGTCTATGTGAAGCATCATCTTGACCAGTTGTTTGGCTATGTAGCAATCAGCCTATGATGACTTCGCCAATGTATCCCGTTGGAATTGTCAGTTTGATAGATGGATGTGTCATTTGTCCACCAAATTCATAATCTGAAGCTTTTAGGGTTGATTCTTTTGTTCCTTGCATCAGTTGACTCTGCTCCGGGAGTTCTTGATGCATACATGTTTCTACATGTTTATCTGCGGATTATTAGAGGTATTATTAGAGGTATTTGAAAATGTCACTGACCACTAATGTAACTTGCTGGAAACAGGCAAATCAGTATCTTTAGATCCAAAAACAAGAATTGTGGTTCCTGAAGACAGACATGGATTGTATGCAATTGATGTCCTGGATCCTGATCTGGTAAAGTGCCTTCTTTTCCTTTTGCCGATTTTACTTTGATTAATTTCATAATCTACGTGTTGCTTTCAATTGAAGTTGAGTTAAAAAAAGAGGCTGAGTTCATGGAAAATATAGTCTGTAATGTTGTCTCTGATGTTTTAGATTTCTTCCGTTAATAGTATATTCACTGGAGGGAAAAAAGCTATGAAAAAATTTGCATTGTGCTGTGATTTAATGATTGCCTTCTATTTTTTTAATTAAACCGGGAAGGCAGTTTCACCTCATAATGGATTTTAAATGGTATTTTATGTTTTGTGCAGATGATAGGACGTGACTGTGTATATTATTTCCACGATATGATTGTTGAAATGATCAAGTGGGGCTTTCAAGAGGGGAAAACTCTTTTTGGGTTTGGATATGATTTTCGCCAAAGCAATAGGTATATAACTTCTTCCAGTGCTATTAATTGAAAAAAAAACTTT
>CAODLS011019272.1:0-10889 GCA_948243855.1 Flueggea neowawraea
TTTTATTTGTTATTCATATTTATTTAAATATGATGTTTAGGTATAATTTTTGTACTATGAGGCTTGTGCGGGATGAGCCGGGCTCCCATAGACGGTTCATTTCGTACGCCGGTCGCGGTCCCGGGAATGGGTCGTGACAATGTGTCTTTTATAATATTAATATATTTAATAATATTAACTTTTATTTTTCTGTATCATATTCTAATTGAAAAATACATAAAAGATAGTGTACATAGCATTTCAACATTTCTCTTATATTGAAAGACAACTTTAGCAGAAAAATTAAAAAAAAAACTTTCACAGAAGATACTTATAAAAAAAATCACTAAAGAAAAAATTTCTTACCTATCAAAAAAAAAAATAATTCAACTCTCATATCTCCAAACTAATGCACTTGTAATTTAGGCCTAATACATGTGAACCCTCTGAACTTGTATTGAGCGTGCAATTTGCTCCCTAAACTTTACGAGCGCTTACGGACCCCCTTCAACTTGCAAAAATGACTCATGTTACCCCTCAAATTTTGAAAACATAGCCGTTTAACTATGTCTTGGCAATTATTCTGTGCAATTTCCCCCCTAAACTTACTTTTTTCTTTAAATAAGAAAAAAAAGAATTATAACTTGTGTTCAAATATTATTTGAATTCCTTTGTGCTCATTGAGTATTTTTATCCTTTATTGTTTAAATATTTCATTCTTCTTTGTGCTCATTGAGTATTTTCGTACTTTTTTTAAACTTTTCACACAAGAAATTGAATCTTGATAACTATGTCTCATACTGGTATATGAAGGAAATTTTCCTAGAGACATTGTTGGAGGCATTTACGCCTCCAACAGACATACTTCCATTTCATGCATGGTATAAGTAGGAAAAGATCATAGAATATTTGCTAAGAAATATTTAAACGGAAATGTTTTCAAAGTTTGAGGGGTAACATAAGTCATTTTTGCAAGTTGAACGGGGTTCGTAAGCGCTCCCAAAGTTCAAGGGAAGTTTGAGGGGTAACATGAGTCTTTTTTGCAAGTTGAAGGAGGTCCCTAAGCGCTCACAAAAGTTGCACGTTCAAAGGAAAAATTGCATGTTCAATACAAATTCAGGGGATTCACATGTATTAGGCATAACTTATTAATATTATAATCAACTTTATAGCTAAAGATCGTTAATTTGATTGTTGGTAGGAGCAAATAAAATAAAATGAGACAAAATAACTCTCATATCTCGAGTCAATTGATTACAGTAACGCAGACCCTAAAATTAAGTTAGGGTTTAGACTGCAACTCTCAGAGATTCTTCCAGTTTTGTCCATATCTAATTTTAACGTCTCCACACGTAATATTTTGCTTTGACTTAGTGGAATCCTTAATATGTTACTTGTGAATAGGTTATTTGTGACCAACAAGCTCTGTTTGGAGCAACAGACACCGGTAGATCGAAACAGGTTTTCTTTTTCCCAATAGATTAGACTGTAACGTGAAATGCAGAAATTCAAGCTCAAGAGTTCGACTATTTTTAATCACATTGATGCATTTTATTGATAGGGATGTGATCAATTTGTAAAACTGCTCCAGCAATTTGGTTTCTAATTCAATAAAAAGCGTGTTCATGCTCAACTTGACTAAATCAGTTAAGTTTTAACTAATTGTAAAGTTTGATTTGTGAATAAGTCGAGTATAAAACTCTTCAGGTTTGCAATTCGTAAATAAACTCGATAATAAATTTGAATACAAATTTAATGATAGAATTTGAATATACGTTTTAATATTAAAAGAACTATTTAGATAGTTTAATATCAAAAGAACTATTGATTAAAAAAATATTAAACTAGTAAGCAAATTCAATAAACCACAGTATAAAAAGGCTCGTTTAAACTTGTGATGAGAATAATTTGAACTATTTAGAAAGGCTCATTAGATGTTTACCATACTTGTTTCAGACAAAAATACTACAATAAAACAATTCTAAAGAAACCAATATGTTGACAAGTGCTCTCTAACTATGCAAATTATATTAATGCAGCAGTATCAATCAACTAGGCTATGAAGCCATAATTTGTTCTTTTTATTTGTTTTTATTATATATTAGCTAAAAAATTAACCATTTACAACACAAACAATTCTAGTTTTGTTTGTATAGTTATCTATCAATCTCCTTAAAATTTTAATTAGCACCAGCTTAATGGACATTGTGAAGGGTAAGTGGAAGAGAAACGTGTTTCTCAAGGCGTGGCAAAGATGCAAATCACTTGGTGATGTAAGCAACAAAGAGGTCTATTGTGATTCGTTGCCAAAAAGCAAGTAATGGCACTGCACAGCAAGGGAAGATCAAGAGAACAAAAAGGGCAAACATAAGCGTCAGGTAGCTCCAGATGGTTGTTTTTCAGTCGACGTAGGGCCTGAAAAACAAAGGTTCGTGGTCAAGACCGGATTCTGTCTTCTAGATTGCTAGAAGATGCCGAAGCCGAATACGGGTTCAACAGTGACGGTCCAATATTGCTTCCTTGCGACGTTGATTTGTTCTACAAAGTGTTGGCAGAGATGGATTCTGGCGACGATACGTTTCCGTATTTTATTTACTCCATTAGAATTGAAATCTACGATTTTTCAGCATCAGAATTAACTCTTCTATTAATGAAATACAGGTTTATTGTTTTACTTAGTAATTTATTAGAGAAAGTATCTTCCAACAAATAAACTGCAATGAGACAGTCAAAAAAAAAAACAAAAAAGCGAACCGCAATGAGAGATTATTTCGGTGTGAGAAAAGATACGGTAAGAGAGACGTCGTATTTCAGGGTTCAAATGACTTATAATATGAATTTCCCGATCGCTCATTGAAAAAGACGGGTGTAACATTTAAGCTTATCATAACGGGATGGCCAATTGAATCGACTTTGCTTGACATGAAACGGAATGAATTTTTGTAACAGTTAGGTTGATGAAGTCAGGGTCCATCTTCATTAAAAATAAAAAGGCTCACGATGTAAACATGTAACAATTTGGCACCTGACGCTATTGAATAATTCAATTTGGTTTGAACTAATAGATTAACCTTATTGGTTAGATTATTTATTCACTATTTTTATAAATTAACACGATATTAATCAAATTTACTCTTTATTACAAAAGATTAAAATTTAATATTATTATTAGATTATCATCTTTCTCTATATATAACTTGAGTATTTTACAGTGGACTTTAAATATGTTCTTTTTTCTTTTTTTACTTTTGTTCGGATTTTATTCACTTTTTTTATGTAGTATAAATTATTTTAGTTTGTATATTTTACACTTGGATGGTCAAAATTCTTTTGAAACTGACTATGTATGTTTATGCTTTAAATTTAATATAATCCGATTTAATATAATATATATTCTTTTCTTGCTTTTGTTTTCTTCGAATGATTACTTGGGCTTAATTTCTCGTCCCACAATCAAGAAGGCTGCTGTAAAGGTTTTCTCTTTATTTGTTATTGTAGGTTCGAAATGACAATTCAAGAGAGGAGGTGAATTAGATTTTTAACTTTTAAAATAGATTTGAAAACGTTTTTGAACTAGCAAGAACAATTAATACAATTTATAAAAAAAAGCAATAACAATAACCCAATTCGCTTAAGTAATAAACGTAAAAAGAGAAAGGATAGAAGAAACAAAGCCAAGATTTATAATGTTTTGTCCCTCTTAACCTACGTCACTTCTCAAGCTTTCTCTTGAGATTTTGAATCCACTATAACTTCCTTCTTTAATGGGTGAAGGTAACCTCTATACACTCTTGCTTCAATAGTACAAGATTAAACCACTCAAGTACAACCATTGTTTTCAAGATAAACAAAAAAACTATTCTCTCTCTATTACAATAATTTTATCTTACAAAGAAGAATGAAAATGTAATCTATCACTCTCAAGCAAGAACAAATTTTCAAGTGTAAAGAGCACTCTTGAGAGGAATATGAATGATTTGTCAAATGAAAGCTTGATGATGTTGTTAGATGATTGCAAGTAGTTGTGCTAACTTCTTTGAAGTTGCGTGGATGTATTTTTACCTTTGGAGGTCGAAAAAAACATTGGAGAACTAATTGTAGCCGTCGAGAGATAGAGCAACCCTTGCATTTAATGCTCTGACATAACATATAACTCGAGTAACACATGTGTAACTCGAGTTATCCATATAAGCAAATACGAGTTCTGAGCCTCTAACTCGAGTTGTCATTTCCTATAACTCTAGTTATCCATGAATATGGCCGTTGAGACCACTGACTTTTGACAATTGAATTCTGATCTTGTCAGTCCTAGGTATAATTATTTTGTCTCCAATGATAACTCGAGTTAATCAATATTATAACTCGAGTTAGCCTTCATACACTTGTTCCTATTTGATTGAATTCTTCGAGTTGTGATCAATAATACTCGAGTTGAATTTATGCCTCTGATACCCCAGAATATCTAACTCGAGTTGAGCTTTTCCATAACTCGAGTTATGTGACTATTGATCAACTCGAGTTATCCATTCATTAACTTGAGTTGTAGCATATGAACCGCGACCTTGGAAAGTCCTCTTACTCGAGCATATCATGTAACTCGAGTTGACTAGTACCTGAATAACTCGAGTTGGTGTTTATATAACTCGAGTTGAATATTTGTACCTGATGCTCTGATTTTTCTTCTCATCTTCTGAATGCTATTTTTGCTTCATTAACTCGAGTTGGACTAAGTTATAACTCGAGTTATCTTTAAACGTTCATACTTAAATGTTCAAGTATCAAACCTAATTTTGTTCATCATCAAAACACAAAGGGATCTAAATGTTAACCACCATTGGTTCAACAATCTCCTACTTTCTGATGATGACAAAACATGAAAGAGTTTGATACTCCCCCTTAGTATATGCATCTATCAAAGACATCAAATTTGAAAATTGATCAAGGTTTTGCCCTTGTCATAAATGTTAGCACATATCAAATTCAAACTCCTCCTTATTACAATATTTTCTCAATGAGAGAATATAAGAGATTTTCAATTCAATTTAACACACAAATTCAATACAACACAATTTTCACAGTATCACTTTCACAAAATCAAATTCACAAAATATTTTCAATTCAATTTAACACAATAATTCAATATAACACAATTTTTACAAGATCAAACTCACAAGTTCAACTCACATTTTACTCCCCCTTTTCGTCATCAACATAAAAGGGAAATAGACAAATATCATTAACAACCATAAGAGGATGAATAATCATTAAATATTCTTTCATAGATTAAGTATTCAAACATCCAAATAGGCTTACAAATTAGCCAAAGAGAATAAAGTCAATGCACCATGATAGGCACACAAATTTGCAAAAATGACATTCACAAGTTCAAACACATGCTAAAATAAAATAAAGAGTGCACGAAATGAGTGAAATGTCAATCCAAGTGTCCTAGCTAAATCATGGAGCCGATGGTGGTGGCGGTGTAGAGGTAGAAGGAATTGCATCATTGTTGGTGCATCAAACATCCTTCATCCATGTCCGAATGTCACTCACAAATCCCAAAAGTTTGTCCATTTTGCTTTCCATACGATCCACCTTTGCATTAAGTGTTCTAAAGTCCTCAACACTTACTGAAGCCCGAGATGAACTTGCACCACTAGCACCCATTCTTCCACTTCTAGCACTACCAAATGTGTGATCAATGGGAGGAGGAATACAAGCTCTATCTTTTGAATTAACCAAAACATCCAAATCTAATCTCACATGATGTGCAAAAATCCACCCTCGGTTCTCCATTTTGATCATTTTGGTATTGACCAAGTTTGTTTTGTTGAAGATCCAAGAGTGTGACACTTCTTGAGAATCTTACCTTGAGAGATCGACTCCTTGCTCGAGAAGGATTCGAATGATAATAGTGTCATAGGGAAGTCCATCTTTTCTTTTGCCCTTCTCATATGATTTCTTGAAAAATTGTTTCCATTTGTATTTCATCCTTTTAATGATGAGAGATGGAAAGTTGATTTGTGTTCCCTTAGTCATATGCCACAGAATTTCAATGTCCAAAGCCTTCACGTGATTTTGTGTATCCTTCTTTGGGTTAATACTCCTATTGACGGCGTACTGAATCATACATAAGTCGCCTTCAAAATCAGTAACTTCAAGATCAATAAGTGGTCCAACTTCAACTGCAGCTTTGGATTTAAAATAGTCGATAACTTTCTGAAGTCGAAATTCTTCACCAAGAACAACTTGTTCATCGATGTCATCATCACTATCCTCCACAATTTCCTCAACAGGAGATAAGCTCATAGGCACAACTCCACCCTCTGGAATATTAAACAAGTGACATAAACGACATTCTGACATAATAAAGCCATGCATACACACTCGAGTACGAAGGACGGTTCCTTGTTCACCTGGCCACTTAACTTCATTCATATTAGCATAAAATTCTTTGACCAACTCCTTATAAATAACATTTATATAGCCAACAAAATCAATTCTTCCTAGAGGCTTAAACACTTCTTCTAGATCATAACCAACATCCCTTAAGGCTTCATAATCAAATATCATTGAGGGCAAAAGTTTCTCTTTAGAGATTACCTTGTGATACACTTCTTGCGCAATGAGAGAAATAAACCTTGAATCCAAGGGCAAACCTTCTGTTGGGATGGAAGAACTCGATGGGGCAGCCGCTGTAGGAGGTTCCCGTTGTCTTTTTGAAGATTTTCGACTCAAAGGGAGGAGGAGAGGGTGTAGCAAAATCAGAGTCTTCTTCCTCAACTAGATGTCGACCCTTTCTAGCCATTTGTTTTGTTCTTAGAGGCATTTTTTAGAAATTGGAAGTTAGGGTTTGGTTGAGGCGAACATACCGATTTTGATGTATTTTGGTATGTTTTTGATTGAATGGAGAGTGAAATCAAGTGTATGGAGGTCGATTTTGGGTGGGTAGTGTTGGGTTTTGTTGGATTTTGGTTGGAATCAACTTGAGTTAGAGAGAGAGGGAGAGAAAAGGGCGTCGGGTTTGAAAGGAGAGAGAGTGGATCATGTGGGTATGTTCTTGATGTGGACTTAAAAGCATGTTGTGACCACATATAACTTAAGTTATATATCCTTCAACTCGAGTTATACGAACCCCAATTAATTCGAGTTGTTCATAATCGCTTACTCGAGTTGTCTGGCCATCGGATAACTTGAGTTATCTGTTTGCTTTACTTAAGTTATATTTCTCCAGAAATGCTCAGATAGCACATTTCATCCCTGTAACTTGCAAACCATATCTTCTCACTCGAGCACACCATTCACACAACCTATTTCTTCAATTTGTATCAAATAACCTTTACCAATACTTTGCCACCACACTAATAGATATAACCATAGACAATTGTGGATAATTTTAATATATATGAATGCAAATGAATCAAACAAATACATCATTTAAACACATAATTCAATCATGCCAAGTCTTCTACGAATTGAAGAAAATTTTTCACTATCCAAAGGTTTTGTAAAAATGTCCTCTAATTGATCTTCGGTTCTAACAAACTTAAGCACAATATCACCATTCAAAACATGATCATGAATAAAGTGATGTCTAATGTCTATATGTTTGGTTCTAGAATGTTGGATGGGATTTTTTGAAATATTGATAGCACTAGTGTTATCACATTTAATAGGAATTTTGAAATCATGAAACCATAGTATTCCAATTGATGCTTAATCCAAAGAATTTGTGCACAACAACTACTCGTTGCCACATATTCGGATTCGACAATAGAGAGAGAAACACAATTTTTCTTTTTAGAAAACCATGATACTAGTGCATATCCTAAGAATTGACATGTTCCAGATGTACTCTTTCTATCTAATTGATTACCACCATAATCTGCATCTGAATAACCAACAATATCAAAATTGTCACACTTGGGATACCACAAACCAACATAGCGAGTATCAATAAGATAACGAAAAATATGCTCAACGGCAATCAAATGAGATTCTTTAGGGCAAGTTTGAAATTTAGCACATAAATACACATTATGCATTATGTCTGGTCTACTAGTGGTAAGATAAAGTAGAGAATCAATCATACCTCGATATAGCTTTATATCCGCGGGTTTCCATATCTCATATTTTGTGAGTTTTATGGTTGTGCCCATTGGTGTACTACAAGGTTTTGTATTCTCCATACCAAATTTATTCAAGAGATCTCCAATGTACTTTGATTGGTTGATGAAGAAACCGTCTTTCAATTGTTTTATTTGCAATCAGACAGTAGTTCAACTCACCCATCATGATCATCTTGAATTTCTTGTGCATGTCATTTGCAAACTCTTCACACAAATACTCATTAGTAGCACCAAATCTGATATCATCAACATATATTTGCACAACTAACATATCATGATGCTTGTTTTTAATAAAAAAATGTTGTGTCAACCTTCCCTCTTCTAAAACTTTTTTCAAGAAGAAAATTACTAAGCCTTTCATACCAAGCTCTTAGAGCTTATTTCAATCCATATAAGGCCTTAGTAAGTTTAAACACATGGTTTGGAAATTTGTGATCGATGAAATTGGGAGGTTGTTCAACATACACTTCCTCTTTCAAATAGCCATTTAAAAATGCACTTTTCACATTAATTTGATAAAGTTTAAAACCTTTAAAGCATGCAAATGCACATAAGATGCTAATGGCTTTTAATCTAGTAACGGGAGCAAATGTCTCATCAAAATCTATACCATATTCTTGGTTATAACCTTGTACAACAAGTATAGTTTTAATTCTAACAATTTTTCCATTTTCATTGGTTTTAATTCTAAACACCCACTTAGTGCCAATAATGGTCTTATCCTTAGGTCTAGCAATTAGTTCTCATACATTATTTCTTTCAAATTGGTTGAGCTCATCTTGCATGGCAACACCAATGTTCATCATTCAAAGCATCATCAACATTTTTAGGCTCTATTTGAGAAACAAAGACAACATTACCAATATCAAGATAAGTAGAAGATCTAGTTGTTACCCCTTTTGATATATCACCAATAATTTGCTCTTTTGGGTGATCTTTAGCAAATTTCTATTCTTTTGGAGGGTCTTCATGTTGTTGTTGTTAAGCATCTTGATGACTATGTGATTTTTTTCATTAAAATCCTTGCTTTCTTGATTCTTGTCCACTTTGTCATCAATGCCAAGCTCATCCATTTTGTTAACAATATCTATATCATCATCATCATCACAAGTTCTTGACAAAGAATGGTTAGATTCATCAAACACAACATGTATATACTCTTCAACTTTAAGAGTTTTATTATTAAAAACTCTATAAGCTTTGCTAATCAAAGAATAACCAAGAAAGATAGCTTTATCCGACTTTCCATCAAATTTACCAAGATTTTCTTTTCCATTATTAAGAGCAAAACATTTGCATCCAAATGCATGAAAGTATGAAATGTTGGGCTTTCTTCCTTTCCAAATCTCATATGGAGTTTTCTTAAGTTTGGATCGAATCAATGCCCTATTCAATATGTAGCAAGCGGTATTAACCGCTTCGTTCCAAAAGTATTTAGGAAGATCATTATCACTTAACATGATCCTAGCCATTTCTTGTAATGTTCTATTTTTCCTCTCAACAACACTGTTTCGATACCTTGTTCATTACAAAAATTTTCAAATGGCTCTCAATCGAATTCCCTTTCTCTATCACTTCTAATAGATACAATAATGTATCCCTTTTCATTTTGGACCTTTCTACTAAATTTGATGAATGCATGAATGTCTTCATTTTTGTGTACAAGGAAAAACACCCATGTAAAACGTGAAAAATCATCTACAATGACATATGCATATTGTTTACCAACTAGACTCATGGTAGAAGTAGGACCAAACAAATCCATATGCAATAGCTCAAGTGGTCTAAATGTTGAAATCATACTTTTGCTTTTGAAAGAAGTTCTAGTTTGTTTTCCTTTAACACAAGCATCACACACAACATTGTTTTCAAATCTCAAATTTGGCAAACCATCAACTAAGTATTTTCTAGAGAGTTTTGAAATCAAATCCATGATTGCATGTCCTAGTCTTTTATGTCAAATCCAAGCATCTTCATTGAAAGCCGAAAGACATTTTTCATTGAAACATTTTCAGTCATTTAAATCCACAACATAAACATTTTCATGCCTATGATCAATGAATAAAAATTTTCTATCATTGATGCTTTCAATGATGCAATGAGATGATTCAAATACAACACGATTATTCATATCACACAATTGGCTAATACTAAGCAAATTATACTTCAAACCATCAACAAGACAAACATTTTTAATAATTAGTGAAGGTTCCTTACCCACTTCACCTTTACTTATGATTTTGCCTTTTGAGTTGTCTCCAAATGTTACATATCCACCACTTTTGAGTTCAAGTTTCGAGAATTGACTTTTGTCTCCAGTCATGTGTTTGGAGCAACCACTATCGAGGTACCAAGTGTTTGTCTTCACATTGGCCTTCATGCACACCTACAAGAGTAAAATTCAATTTCTTGTTTTTGGTACCCATTGTCTTTTGGGTCCATAAGAGTTAGTCCTAATCATGTTAGGAATGATGGTTCATTTAGGAACCCACACCTTCTTCACACCAATATAGGCATTTTTCTTAACGTTGCAACTATACGAAATATGTCCTATTTTACCACAATAATTGCATTTAGAAAATGGGAATGATACATGTGGTCTAACAAATCTTGTATGATATGATTTGTTGTCATTTTTGTAATCATAACCCAAACCACTTTTGGACAAGGACAACCTTTGACTCCCAAGTAGATTGTCAAGATTTTCTTTTCCTTGAGTGAGTTGTAAGACACATTAGTGAGCCATTCAACCGTCTTCTTTAATGCAATATTTTCATTCAT
>CAODLS011019273.1:0-15401 GCA_948243855.1 Flueggea neowawraea
TCTACTAATTCCTCATGGGTATTTGATACTGGATGTGGAACTCATATTTGCATTAATATGTAGGGATTGAGCAATAGTAGATCATTGATTAAACGCGAAGTGGACCTACGAGTGGGAAATGGAGCAAGAATTGCTGCATTAGCTATATGAACTTATAGTTTGACTTTGCCTAGTGGACTTGTGTTACAATTATCGAATTGTTATTATGTTCCTACAATGAGCAAGCACATTATTTCTGTTTCTTGTTTAGAAAATGATGGATTTCATTTTATTATTAAGAATAATAATCTTTCCATCTATGATGGGGACATATTCACCAGTTGTCATGCTTAAATCCATTAGAATTCTTCTTTTCATAGCAGCATATTATGACTATGAGATATGGCAAATGGATGTCAAGAAAACTTTCCTAAATGGAAATCTGCTTGAGGATGTGTACATGACACAACCCGAGGGTTTTGTTGATCCTAAGAACTCTAAAAGGGTATACAAGCTTCAAAAATCCATTTATGGATTGAAACAGACATCCCAAAGTTGAAATCTTTGTTTTGATGAAGCTATCAAGAACGAAGATGAGCCTTGTGTATACAAAAGGTTAGTGGGAGTGCAACAACGTTCATAGTACTGTATGTTGATGACATCTTGATCATTGGAAACGATATTCCAACCTTGCAGAGTGTCAAGACTTGGTTTGGAAAATGTTTTGTAATGAATGACTTAGGTGAAGCCTCACGTATCCTAGGGATACAAATCTATAAAGATAAATCTAAATGGCTAATTTGACTAAGTCAAAGTATGTATATAGATAAGGTGCTAAAGAGGTTTAACATGCTTAATTCCAGGAAAAGAATGATTCCCACCGTTCTTGCAAAACCATTGAGCAAGGCTGGGTGTCCTTCAACAAGACAAGCCAGAGATTATATGAATAAGATTCCATATGCTTCTGCGATTGGATCCATCATGTATGCCATGATTCGCGCACCCCCTGATGTCGCATATGCTCTAAGCATGACTAGTAGATTCCAATATGATCCAGGTGAAAGTCACTGGACCGCAATTAAGAATATCCTTGAGCACTTGAGAAGAACTAAGGATGTTTCCTTAGTCTACAGAGGACAGGAAGGGTAAATAGTCCTAAATGGTTACACTGATGCAAGTTTTAGTCTGACCAAGATGAATTTAAATCGTAATCTGGTTATGTGTTTTTTGAATAGAGGTGTAGTCAGTTGGAGAAGCTCCAAGTAAGACACCGTGGATGATTCTAATACAGAGTCTGAGTATATAGTTGCGTCAGACGCAGCAAAGGAAGTTGTTTGGCTCAAGAAGTTCATTATTGGTTTGGATGTTCTCCCAAGCATAGCAAACCCAGTAGACTTATTTTGTGATAACAATGGGGCTATTGCTCAAGCCAAATAGCCTAGATCACATTAGAGAACCAAACACATACTTAGAAGTTTTCACCTCATTCAAGAGATAGTCGAAACAGGAGATGTCAAGATATGCAGAGTAGATACCAATGACAATGCGACAGATCCCTTGACAAAGGCTCCACCAGAACCAAAACATGAAAGACATATCATGTCTTTAGGTATTAGGTTCATTCCTGATTGGGACTAGTGCAAGTGGGAGATTGTTAGTTTTGTGCCCTAGCCCAATCATGTAAACATTGTTATTTTGGTTTATTTAATAATAAAGAGGCATTTTATTTTTATGAAATATTTTTTGTTTTATGAAGATAAAACTCCATGAATAGTTTATTCTTCTTTGAGCCATCAAGCACGTGACTTGATAGTAAAACCATAAAGATAAAATGAATACTATTCTAAATGTCCCTAAGTGGATAATCACGTTTTACTGATTATGCATACGAGATATCAACTTACAACATAGATGCATGTTGGGGAACATGTATTGGATTGGCCCGCTATGAAAGCACTTCATGGATTGTTGTCACAAAGTATCTTTCATGCAATAGTGATGTTTGAGTCCTCTGACTGAAACTCACTATCGACTCCTACATGAGGAATCGCATGTTTTGACTTAGTCAAACGTTATCCATAACAGGATAACAATAAAGGCTATGATTGGATATGTCATGAATCATGTAGAGGTGTGATAGTGAGAGTGATGGATTTGTTGCTCTTTTGAAGAGTGATATCTCTTAGCCACTTGATGAGTAGGATTGATGGAATGTATGCATAATCGAATGAATTGATAAAGGATTTTGTCAATGTCATTTGTTATATCAATCTACTCAAGTAAGGTTGACATGCGACAATGTATTATGCTTAGATGAGATATCGAGTGACAAGATGACTATACATTAGACTGTGAAAGGTTAACTCGGATCACTGACAACCACTCGATTTTGGGTCACCATAATGTACTACTAGATACCGCTTATGGACTTTATGCCTAAAGGTTGGGACGAGGCCCATTGCCAATTTCGAGTGGGCCTATAGGGTCACACACAAAGAACGAATTGGATTAATTACAAAATATTCTCTCTTAGTAATGAATGAATTATTAAGATGGTTAATTTGGTTAATCAATAATATTTCAGGGTTTTATAATTTATGGGTTAAATAAGATTTAATACATAGTTCATTAATGTGATGGGCTTTTAAATATGAATCACCTATTATCATGGATTTAATTGTTTAATTATGTGTGAGATAATTTGGCCCATGTATAAGATTTATATTATGGTAATGTATCATATAATTAAAAGCCCAAGACACATTAATAAACCCATCATGAAATTCGGCCAAACCCAATGAGATTAGGGCATGAGGAATTTCGGCACAAGCCTTAAAAATAGGAGAGGAATTTCAACCTTCTCTTCCTATTTTTTAGGGATCACAATCCTTGTATGACAAGGAATGAAATTTGGCACACATATGCACATCTAATTAGGAGTTCTATTCTTGTATGACAAGAAACTCAAATTAGGATGTAGTTTAATATGAATAGGAATGAATTTGGCTCTCTTCTTGTGCTAAAGGAGAAAACCGAAACCTAGTGTGACAAGAAATGAATTCGGCTCTCTTTTTGCATAAAGGGGAAAACCGAATCCTAGTAGGGCAAGGAGAAGGGGAATTTCAGTTCAAATGTGCTGCCTATCTAGGTCATCTCATGTGACTATAAATAGGCTTGCACCCCTTGCCAATTATTCATTCCATTGCGGAACTTGTGTGTCACAATTCAAAGAGAGAAAATAACTTTTGTGAGCTTTAGATAGTGATTCTAAAAGGTGCTAGTACACTGCAATCATTCCAATGTAAGTTCGTTCGTGTGGATACCTATAGCCACATTCGCGGAAAAGCAACGTGATTCCACAAAGGTGATTCGGGTTCTTGGTGCTTTGAGCTACATCAACGTTTCGCACAACCGATCGATAAAGCCTTGGTGAAAGGTAAATCATCCAACCTTAATTATATATGTTGATATGCATGGGTCCTTGGGGGAATTCAAGGCATTAAATTGTTATTATGTCCGCTGCCATGAATGTATATGAATGTCATATTTGAGCCGCGAATTCCAACATGCAGAGGCTAGTTTGGATAAAGTATTGTTTAAACATACATCAAGATTAGAAAGAGATTAAATGATTAAACCCAATTCTAATTAAAATAACTAACAAAAAAACTAGCAAAAATTGAAACAAACCTAGATCTGAAACTGTCAATCCCTTCTCCCACCACTCAATGAAGAATTGAAACCCGAAATCAAAACAAATATGGTAATAACCAATCAACAAATTATGATTGAAACAAAATTGAAGGTGATTATCCATTATAAAAACTATCAAAATCGAAGATGATTATCCATTCCAGAAACTATCAATAAAATCAAATTCCTAATTTGCAAAAACTATCCTTTAACAAAAATGTGACCATATCGAAAATGAGGCGGGTAGGTTTGATGGAGCATGAGAAGAGAGAGATGATAATGGTGGTGGTGGTGGTGAAGAGAGAGAGAGAGAGCAGGGATGCAAAAAGAGAAAGAAAGAGAGAGGAAGTGAGGAGAGAGAGATGTATACGAGAGAGAATAGGGATGGGTTTGATTTTTTTTTGATAGTTATGAGAGATCGGTAGTGGAGCGGGTGGCTGAATGGAGGAGAGAAGATAAATGAGTTGCGAGAGAGTGAGAAAAAGAAATTGGCGGTGGAGTTTGTGGCAAAACAAAGGATAGAAGAGTAATGAGTTTTTTAAAGAGTGAGAAAGAGAAATCAGTGGTGGAGGTGGTGGAGAAGCGACGATAGAAGAGAGATCAGTGGAGGAGGTGACTGTAGAATGGAGAAGAGATGTGCAAGATAGAGGAGAGAGAATAAAATTGGAGAAGGAACAAGAAAGATGGGTTCTGGTTTGGTTGGCTGTATGGGTTCAGTTTGGTTGGCTTGAAGCATGAGTCTTTGTTTGTTTGGGTGGACATGTCTTGTTTTTTTTTAATCTTTCATCTAAGTTGGATAACAATTGTACACATGGCTATTTTATTTTTTCCGCATAAGGCTTTTCCTGTCCACGTAAGATGCATGAAATTTTCTCTCCATTGTTGTAACTAAAACACGGCATAAAGAAGGTTAATTGATTTAATTCGCAAGTTCAGTGGGTATGGTGTCTCCATTTTGCAAGTTCAAGGAGTTGGGTAAGGATTCTCAAAGTTGAGGGGGTAAGTTACCAAAAATATGTAAGTTTAGGGGCTACACAAGTATTAAGCCTTTTTAAAGTAACAAAAAAACAACATAAATCTTAATGATCATGTTCTACCTTAATCATTAAGGTAGTATGCCACCTTTTGCAATTAACTTAGAAGATTAGATGCTTATGTTCTACTTCGATCAGTAATTATTAGCCCAAGATGGTTATCCAAGGGGGCAGTGAATTAGATTTTAAGAAAATTATAAACTTTGTCAAGAATCTTTTTCAAATCAAAACAAAACATAAAATTTCTATGAATGCTTACATAATTGTGACTACACTGGTATACTTATGAACTGATACATAAGCAAATATGTCCAATTAGTGGAAATTTCTTTTTTTTAAACGGTTACATAATTTAAATTCTTTGTATCGCTTTCAAATATTATGTTTAACTTACCATATTTATTTTTTTGATAATAATTGGTATTTACTTTTACATATTGAAATAAAATGGAAATAAAGTAGGGACAAGCACACAAATTTGCAACAATTTCACAAATGCAGCACACATGTGATAAAGTTGCCAAAATTGGAAACATAGAGAGAAGAATTAAAAAATGCCTCAATTTAACCGATTATTGACCAAGAATCAGAAAATTGATCTTGTGTTAATCACACTCTTGGACCAGTGAAAATTAGTACAAATTGAGAAGAACATGAGTACAAAAGGAGTGCAACAACAAAATGAGAACAAATACCAACAAATGAGTACAGCCAAAAAAAAATTTAAAAAAATATTTTAGTTTTTTATTATTCAGTAAAATCATGACTACAGACAAGTACAAATGAGAACAAAATAAGCACAAAATGAATGCATAATGAGTACAAGAAATTTTACAATAAAATTAAAAAAAGACTATCTCCTACATGGTGCGACAGCTAGGGTTTGAAAACCCTAGCTGCCGCCCCTGGCTGCTTCCACTATAACGGAATCACCTCTTTCTCTTTCTCTCTCTCTCTCACACTCTCTCTCTCTCTCTCTTTCTACCTCTCCTAATCGTTGAACCCCTATGTTTCTCTCTCCTCCTCCTCATGTTGATGTGTCGTCATTTGCTCTCCTTGTCACCAATCTCCGGTCATGCAAGATCTCTCTCTTCTTGCCGCGAATCGATCTCCCTGATTTTTGAAGCGTCATGTCGCGTCTTCTAGATCTGGCTCATTGGTCTTCTTCTCCCTCCAATGTTGCTTCCAGATCTTATTTCTAAAATGATGAGGGTGGCGTCACATAAGTATTCAAGCTTGGAGAAGAGAGTCCGTCAAGGAGTTCAAACCAAAGGGCGACATTGGAAGAGGTAGTGGCAGACACTGGAGGTTTAGAGGCAGAGAGAGAAGGAGATGGAGAGATGAGAGAGAAATAGACAGTTAGAAGAATATATATAGTTCCATTTGCGAAATTTTAAAGAAAATGTACCAAATTAGAAAATATAATCCCTTATGTTTCATATGTGAAATTATATCAAAAATAGACATGGAGTGTAATTTTCTCAATAAATTAAAACTAAAACTAAAATTGAAAATTTTTATTAAAATTTTGAATTGGTAAAATTAAAATTAGGAAAATTTTATTAAATTTTGAATTTTATTCTAATAATCATTAATCATTTTTTGGCATTTAATAAGAAAATTCTCTAGAGTTTGTTCATTTGTCAATACTCCAATTATCTCTAACAATTAAATGTTCGTTTTTTAACTCATTTAAAAATAAATCAAAATTAGAAATTGGCAATTTAACTAAAAAAACAAGATTATTTTATTGATACGAATCCAATGTGTAAAATCCCTAAATAGAAGTACAAGAAAATTATCAATGTGTTAAAATCTCAATCTAATCCCTAGCACAACAACAAATAGATAATAGCTTAAAAAAAATCTTGTCAGATAATTTGAGTATTTTTCCTGTATCACCTTCCAAATAAGCAAAAATGAATTCATTTCTCGTGTTTCATCCGAGAAAAAATCAAAAAATTATTAATCCAAGCAATGATAATGAAAACTTAATCAAAAAATAAAGGCATAATAAAAGTAAGAAAAAATAATTTTCAAGACCCTGAGGTATACCCTAATTAGTAGGTAGGTCCTCTCTTTTTCTAGATGTACCATACGTATCCCTAAAACTTGATTTTAATTGACAGAATGAACAGAATTGTGAAATGACCTAATTGCCCTTCCATAAATTAAAAACCAATCCTCATTTTCAACTTTTTTTTTTGTCTCTTTGCTCTCTCTAAGATTTCTCTTCTCTCTCTCCATTCTCTGTCTCACCAAAAACCACTAAATCGATTGATTGATATATTGTTAATAGAAAAATCAATCTTTTGATCAGCAACCAACACCTAGCAAACAAAAGCTTGTTCATTGTTTGGAAAATAAAAAATCAAAGAGAATGAACAAAACAACATTGCAAATGTTTACTGATGCGAGGATGGAGGTAGTATCGGGGTTACCGAGTCAGATACTAATGTGGTGGAGGCACTTCTTGGTGTCAACAACCATTCACTGTCAAGACTCGTTTTCGAATCATGACCAGTGTACAAGGCAAACCGTCTATGGAAGCTCGACCAATCTCGTACAAGCCTCAAAGAATAGAACATACTACCCAAAATATTTAATTATTATTTAAAAACGTTTAACAAAAATATTTATCGTTTAGAACATAAGTAGTAAAAACAAAAAATATAACTCAAATGATTGATATATCCAAAAATATATATCATAGTATAAAATCAGGTTATAGAATATCAAATACAAATGGCAAACCTGTAACCCAACAACATCCTGGTGCAGAGGTCTAACAATACAAAAGGAAAGTCCGGACAAAAGGGCATCACTAACCAATAGGCGCCTCACTGGTAATCAAGATGCGAAAAGGTTGCCGAAGCCGAAATCTATGAACCTAAGATACAAGAATTGACATAGACAAAAAATAAAGGGGTCAGAGCATAGTGAAGAATAACACTCCAGACCGCCTCATACATGCCTCATAAAGACTATTTTGAAAATAGTTCAAAGCTACCTCATACAATATAGTGAATAAATATAATTAAATATATACATGCTAATGCATAGTAGTGTTCGATAATTATTTTCCAAAATGTTCGCAAACAAAGCAAACAATATGCATGAAAAACATACCAAATACAGTTGCAGAGTCAAAATATATATCGTATATATGGGACCATATCAAAGGTTTGCATCCGACACTAAAACCTATGTGATGTGGACTCCGCCACTAATCATTGACAAATCATGTGTTGGATTAGAACACATGGCTACCGGTATCCTCGGTAGCTGGGATCTCAAAGCATTGGTATACCAAAGTCTAATACTACCCGTAGCACGGATGTCCCATATTAGAAAACCCAAATCATGTTATACTACTAGATAGTATAAAATCAAAGCATCCGATTAGCATCAAAATTCGTAAGTAGATATATAATGCATATATAAATTAGCTTCAAAACACATTACTGATTATTAAAAACATAATCATTTTATTAATTAGCCAATCCCCAGCTTAGTCCATAATCAAAATAGCATGTCAGTATAACAAAAACAATAGTAGTTTCGACACACAACCTACGTGTCTAAAACTCCTATTCAGTCACTTGGAAATCCAAGCACCATCGTCAGTCAAGCACCACTCGTCGATGGTTGGTCTCGTTGATAGGAACAATAAGCTGAACAAGCAAATATATATTAACAAATATATTAAAAATCAATCGAAATGTCGTATTGTGGTAATACCAAATGCATGATATGCAAATGCAAATACGAACTCCCAAAGTTGTTGAAAATCATAACCAAATGATAATCTATCACACTGAATCCAAAGTGCAAAACCTACGTAAGATTACAGTTTCGTCCTCGACCAATGTAAAATTATATTTTAGTCCCTTAAGACTTGAAAAATTACAAAATGGTCCTCAAAATATTCCAACTCTAGTAATAAGTCCATAATACTTCAACAATCACTAATTAATCCTCAAAATCCCAAAGATAAGTAATTAAACTCTCCCATTCTACCAAATTGCATTTAACTCTCTAAAGCACAATATCACCTTTGGTCTTTCAAAGGAAAATTACCTAAATAGTCAAAATTTTGAATCAACCAATAGAAATCGATTCCAATCACCCATAATGGTTAATATTGACCTCCTACGCATGAATCCAACCTCCTTTTCAAAAATCAATAATAAATCATCAAGAAATCTCAATATCAAATTCGGATTTCTTGAGCCCATTGAAATAAATCATAAAATCAAAACACCCAACTCAGATCCAAGTGTTTCTAACTCTAATCCATCAAGATATAACAAAAACAACTAAGATTCTAACAACAAATCCACCAAAATTAGAAACTCTAACTCAAGAACAACACATTTCGTTCAAACAAAAAAACCTCCAAAACAAAACTTGAAATCCCAAGATTTCAACCTCAAACAACCTTAATCTAACCACATTCAACTTCTGTAGAAACAAAAAATGGAAATTTAAACAAAATCCCCAATTTCGTTCAGACCCTATAATGGGTGAATGTGATCCAAGAATAACCAAAAGAAGAGATTAAGGAGTGTTTCTTACCTCAAGAATCCAAGAGGAAGCAATGATAAGTGATGAAAGATGAAGAGAAATAGATTTGGGAGTAATTTCGGTGGTTAAGAGGAGTTATGACCGAATGAGGGGCGAATGGGGGTATTTATAACCCTTCAGTGTTTAAACGGTGCGCTGTACCAAAATTGCCTAGAAAAGAGCATTCTACGTGGATAGAACCCTCTCTAATCACGTAGCATGCTTCTTATGTGCGTATTCAAATGTACAACGCATGTAAACGGTTGTCCTCACCTATCTGTCCAAAACCAGATCTAAGACTCTCTACCCAGATCCGTGATCAATGCACACAACACGGATACTACTCCTATAGCATGGTATTACATTTGTAATACTTGTTTTATGCATACAAATGAACGAACCAAATGATCCTGAAACACCTAGCTCTCTTGAGCGGCAGAATGGGGGCATAACGAGCGTAATAACCTTCAAGCTTGCCCTGCGCGCAGAAACTCCACTTCTAAGACATTTCTAACTTAGGATCAGTAACACCAACTATCCTGAGATCAACCAAACTACAAAACTCACCAGAGTAGTGTATGAACTAACTCTGAACACCCCGATTCACTAAAGAATCAAACAAAATGCTATAGAAATCCTATAAAAATGGGCGAGATATTACATTCACCACCTCCTTTGACCCAACTACCCAATGCCAAATCCTTGACCTTCAATCGACCCAAAACACAATGCCCATTTGGTAAGAGAAGCTAGAAATTTAAAAAAACCCTAGTAAACACTGAACGAACTAGTAAATACTGCTACTAGAGGAGATGGAGGCCATGTCGGAGCAGAGAAGTGCAGATTGAGACTGAGAGAGATATATGATTCAGCTACGAGAGAGATCTTTGTTTCAATTTATATCATTCCTTTTATTTTTGTTCTCTTTTCTTTTGGTTCAACTGAAGAATATGACCCAAAAAAGATAGAGGAAGGGATTGAAAAAGAAGAAGAAGAAGAAGAAGAAGAAGAAGAAGAGATGAATATGAAGATGGGTTTGAGAGAGAGGGTTTTAAGATGGAGAAATGAGTTTAAAAGAGAGGGATTTGAGATGTGTTTGTGACAAGTAAAAAAGTGAGCAAAGTAGACCAATAATTTCTCTATTCAACTAAAGAGAAGCCTTTGGATTATGGATTTAGGTCTTGCATCCGGCGTTTGGATTTCTCTAATCATTGATCAGATCACTTTCTTCATCAGCGTCTGTTGATTTTTTGTTGATTTTTGTTAAAATCTATGGTGTTGATAGGTACAATAGATGTTTTATTCTGTGGTGTTGAGATTGGATTGCTTCTCTGAGCAACGTTGGTTTATTGAAGTGTTTGACATGGGCATTGTTTTGAGTTTATTTTTGCATTTTTGTAAGAGACATTGAATTGGGTTAATGATGAACAAAAAGTCTGTAACTTCTTTTTGTTTTAAAATGAAAAGACTGTAACTTCAATATTTCCTTAATTGCATTTTGCATTATAGGTTTTGCTTCTATTCTTCTATTTAACCAATAAATCATTAGTTCTTGCTGGTACAACCATGACAAAAAATTATCTTATTCTCTACCAGGATTAATACCATTAACAAAAGAAGAAGAAGAAGTAAAAAAAACAATGAATTAGGTTTTCTCAAGGTATGGAATAAAGGAGAGTACTTTTGTATTTAAAATCTCATTCAAACAAAAAAAAGCATGTCAGCAACTTATTAACGGAATACTAACAGACCGCTGACGAAAGGACTTAAGTTTAACTCGATTTTTAACCTTATGGTTATATGCAACATCCTAAAAATAAGAGGATATACCTACTAATTATGGTGTACCTCAGGGACATGAAAAATATTTTCCCTAAAATAAATAATATAGTTCAAATGCACAAAGCAAAATACAACAATAACTAAATCTCGTCACTGAAACACGATACCACCTAATCGACAAAAAATCATGTTTTCTTGTCCCTTTATGCCATGTAGAACATACCTCGGCCACCAAATAATATTTTCTACTCAGACAAAAATGAAATACTCAAGAGAGACTTAGTTATGCAAGAAACAAAATCCTCAAATCATGCTAATTTCATAATTATGCTTCCTGCATAAAAGTTCTCTATCTATATCACAATGTTGATAAGAAAGTTCTCAATCCAAAATTATACTAGTGTAGTCACAATTAAACACTACAAAAAGACAATAGATAACAACATTTTTGTTTCCCTATTTTTCTAGAAAGAAAAACAATGTAGCCCTTTGAAAGTGCCAGGAATTTTAAAGTTATTCCAAACCATAAATAGCTCGATCCAACAAATCAAACGATTGCAAATAACAAAGGGACATAAATCTATTGCAAATTGGTCCTCAACTCCTTGATAAACAATTTATGGAACACGATGACAAAATCAAAATAGGAATAATACTGATAAAAGCTAAGTCAACAAGACCTAAGAACAAAAGGAAAGGTTTACACCTGAGGTGTGTAATGTAATGTAAGTGTGTCATACTTTCTGAAAACAAAACCTTATATACTACTGCCACAACCTACATCGACTAAAAGTCCACCTCTTTACGTCCTCTTTTTACTGGATCATCACAACAACACCTTGTGTGGATTACTCTCATGCCAATTTCTCTAGGAGACTTGCTCATTGCAACAGAAGTGACTACATGAATTCCCAACTACCAGTGGAAGTCAACTTTTGCCTTCATACGGACTAGACTCCTCTCTCACCTATTCCTATTCTCACCAAGGCCTGACTTAAATCTTGGGTTTCATGGACTGAAATTGTCCCATCGGACCCAAGCTAACTTTGTAGCATAAATAATTGTCCCTTTCACGTGTGATGGTAATATTTTGCTTCACACGTGGTAGAGACGGTTCCCACTCTCATAATGCTTCTTTTAGCAGCCTTCAAGAGACATGACTACTTGTTCTATGTCCGAGAGTTCATTAAAGATACCTGGAATTATTCTCGGAAAGACGTCCAAATTATTCATATAAACCTAAAGAGACACAAGCCAGAAGAATTAGAAGGCTTGGAGTCAGTACACCAGTGGCTTTAACAAATTGTCACCAATAAATTCAAAATTACTCCTAAGGCTTTAAATAATTCCAATTTCCCTTTTCAAAGATCAAGACCCACTTATAATTCAAACTCATCTCCTTCCACTCAAAATCATGAAAACCAACACTTTGCTGCCTCTTCCTTGTCTAACTCGCCAAACCCAAAACAACCATTGACACCGGTGCGTACTACCTAGCCGCCGCTATTAACGCTGACACAAAGCATCCAACTATCGTCAACACCATCAACTCATCGTGCTCCATTTACTACAGAATTTATGTTGTCGACAATGTCTGGACAAACTGCTCCATTTCCAAAGATGTAGTCATAAATCTGGCTTATCCGGTCTCTGACGATGCCAATACCTATGCCCTCGAGTGCCTCTTGCTTGTCTTTTTTAACTTCAAGACCGGTCTCAACAACTGCCTCATCACCTTTATTGTACTCTCACCGCTAAGCCATTGCTTCTCTTATCATTTCATATCATCAAATTTTAAAAACCATGATTGATTTCAATTTCTTGCTTGTCACCTCCTTTGGATGTCGCGGCTGTGAATGGTTGTTGAGGGAAAGTGAAATATCTCTCAGTATGGTTTATGTTTACTGCTTTGTTGTAGGCCTAACATATTCTTGTTTATATAACTGTGAACAGTTGTTGTTGCCATAGGTTGTGCCTAGGTTTATACTACTTGTTTGGTTCATGTTTTATGTGTGGTTGTGCCTAAGTATAGAATGTATGTTTGTTGTAGGACTAATGCTTTCTTACCTATTGTTTGCCTTGACAATGGATGCAAACAATTTCTAGAGAAAGAAACTAATTTCCACCAGCCTAGACTTAATTTCCTCGGACCCACTATTGGTTATACATTCCATTACTTCTTATTCGTGCTTGGCTTGATTATTTTTTCTCTAGGTGGACCTGCTGATTGTTTGTGTAACGGCTCACCCATTTCTATTGTGTTCGATGATTGTTAGGCTTAATTTTGATTTTTGATTCGATATTAGAACCAATGAATTAATGTTTTGGGTGATGAATGTCAATGGAATTAAGTCGATTTTTGAACCATTGATCTCGTTTGATGTTTGTCTGATGGGTTGAAGTCTTTTCGGGTGTGGAAGTCACATTTTAGGGACCCACGAACAAGGACAAGATCAAGCACTTTGAACGCGGCTTAAAAGGGGGAAATCTTGTGTTAATTAGCCCAGACATGGACCAAAACCTGTCTTAGGGTCTTGTTCATTTCATTCCATGTTTTGGGGGTTGTCTGTATCTTTGGTTTTGGACGAACTGGGCGTGGCACGGGCAGAAACACGACCGTGTCTCTGACTGTGTCATGTAAAAAAATGTACAAAAAATGCCAAAATGTCGTTGTTTTGCTTGGCTGTGTCTTTAGAAAACCCTAGCCGACTTCATTTGGCCTTACTCGCCTTCCCTGCCCTAAAACCTCTCATTTCCCATTTTCATTGCCTTGCTTTGGTGGAATTTAGCTCTTGAGGTAAGAATCACTCCTCTGTAATCCCAATATGCAAATCCAATAGGGGTTGAATTAGATTTCTTGCTAAGAACTAAATATTTTTTAAAACTTTTTGTGCTATTTTATAAAACAAAAACAATAGCTTAATGCAACACACAAAAATGTCAATCAAACTCAAAGCAAAATGAGTAAATAAGAGAGTAAGGGAAGAGATGAAAAATGAGATTTATAGTGGTTTGGTCCTCCTTGACCTACGTCGACTCCTCTAGCTCACTAGAGAGTTAGAATGTCACGACCATGACCAAAACAACATATACATGAGCATTCATTGCATACAATATAAATTGATCTGAAGTTGCATACGTTGTCCATATGGTTAGAAAATAATTTACAATAATTTTGACAATAATAAAAGATTTATCGGCAGGACAATCAGGGTTCAAAAGTTAGACTATTACAAACGAAGGGTTAATAGGTGGTTTCTTAAATACATTAGGACAGATGTATAAATAATTTAAATTTGGTTCCTGTAGTTTTTGGCTTGTTTAGGTGTCAAAAACATCAGAAATTGAGCTAATAAGAAGAAGAAATGTGGAACCCCCTGATTGGACCTCCTAAGCACGTCGCCACCTCGTGCCTAGGATGAACTTGATAAAATCTGATATTAAGCAAGCATGACTCATTTGTTTCATCCTCAGGTCACGTAATTGAGAGTCATAGGTGTCAAGGGCATAAGGAAAATAGATATTAGGAAGAGGAAATGTGGTGGTTTCTGATTGGACCACCTAAGCAGGTGCCACCTCATGCTCAGGGTATATAAAGGCTTTTGTAAGTCAAGCATCTCTCATTATTTTTGTTCTTAGATCACTGAGTTGAGAGAAAAGGCAGAGGAAAGTGGGGGAAAAACACTTTGACTTAGCATATTGATTTCTGGGTTTTTGTATCTACTGCATCATACGAGTGAAGTAAGTATTTCTCTTCATTAATACATGTTTAATATGCATTAGATCATGTATTTAGAGGTATGATTCTGATTGGAACACGAACTGAGTATACAACACCTATGAACTGAAATATGGGGCTGATTGTGTCTAGATTTTAGTCTGTATTGTAACCCTATTTTGAGGCATTTGCAGAAGGATGTAGTCGAGGTGTAAAGCATAAAAGTTGTTTATTTATGTGTCTAAAATGTATCTGTAAAGTTTCAGATGCTAAGTATGAGTATAACATACTATGGATATGAATTAGTGTAAACAGGTTTATTCTGGCGAAAACAGTAGTTCGATATAGTATGTAGACTTCATTTGAACGACGTAGAGTCTGATTTTTGGTACAAGTGAACCCTTATATGTGTTTTACATGTGATTTAAATTTGAGAATAAAATGAGTTCGTTTGGTTGTCGACGGGAGAGGAAAATGCAAACTGTCCAGATCATGTAAATAGGCTTAATTTTCATTTCGTCAATTGTTGTTAAATATCAGACGCCTATAAGAGTGGTCTAAAACATATGAGAGTCTATAATTCATACCAAATTGCATGTATAGCTATATATTAGCAGTGTCGACATTGG
>CAODLS011019473.1:0-13248 GCA_948243855.1 Flueggea neowawraea
CTAAATATCAAACTGTGAAAGGTTAACTCGGATCACCGACTCCACTTAATTTTGGGTTGCCATAATGTATTACTAGATACCGCTTATAGACAATGGGCCCAAGTGTTTGGGACGAGACACATTGCCAATTTCGAGTGGGCCTATTGGGTCACACACTAAAACCAATTGGATTGGATTACAAATGTTCTCTCATTTGGTAAATGAATTATTAAGATAATTAATTTTATTAATTTATTAATAAGAGATTGGTTTATTTAATGATAATGTATCATATAATTAAAAGCCCAATAACATTACGAAACCCTAGAGGAATTTCAGCACACACTCCTACGTTTTAGGAGTTTTTATTCTTCTGTGACAAGAAGAGGCACACCCTAATTAGTATACTTAATTAATTAGGAAGCATATATTCTTGTGTGACAAGAAAATGCAAACCCTAGTTAGACTAGGAGGAATTTAGCGCACTCTTCCTAAAAGGGAGAGAGGCCAAATTCTTAGTTGCCAAGGAAGAGGAAATTCGACCCTAATCAAGGAAACAATTCGGCACACTCCTCTTTGATTAGGATTAGCCAAATTCTTGAAGGACAAGGAGAGGGTTTTTGGCTAACCATAGTGCACCTAGTTAGGTTTTCTCATATGCCTATAAATAGGAGCACACCCTTGTCATATTCTTCATGTCTTGGCCGAATTTGTGAGTGTCACAAACAAAGAGAGAAAATTATTTGCGAGAATTAGAATAGAGGTTCTAAATGCTAGTACACTCTGCCAATCTAAAAGAGTTTCGTTTGTGTGGATACCATTGGTCACGTTCCCACAAAGGCAACGTGGTTAAAAGGGTTTTGAGTTTATACTAAAAACTACATTAACACTCCATTCATTCATTCAATCGGGCTTTGGTTTTAAAGTAAAAACCCTAACCCTAATCGTGTATGTTGATGTGCATGGATCCGTGGTGGAATTCTAGGATGAAATTTTTAATGTTATTTCGATGCATTATCCTTATAAGAATGTCATATTTTAGTTAAGAATTCCAACAGGCAACACATCCAAAATCAAAGAATTCAAACCATAGAAAATTAGCTCAAAGCTGCATGAAATTAAAAACAAGAATCCACATAAAGAAATTACATTTTTAGCTAAAAACACAGAAATTAAAAGCAAGAGAACAAAAATCCAGAGATCAAAGTGAACCACCACTACTACCTCAATCTCTGCAATAACCCTTTGAAGCTTCACTGAAATCCAACCCATCAAAAACCTATTCTTGCTTAACCCGAATTTGGGCATAAAATTAGCTCAAACCCATTTTTTTTCTTTATCTCTCTGTGTTCTCCAATCTCTCTCTATCTTTATCTCTTTCTCTGTGTTCTCCAATCTCCTCCGCAAACCAATTAACCATTATCGCCACTCCATCAACCAATTAACCTGAATCTGATATACAGAAAAAAGGGGAGTGTGATGGAGTACAAGCCAATAACACGCCAAAAAAGACTCTGAATTTGCGAACCTGTAAGCCACCACCATTTTCTGAAACCAACAACCACGCCACCACCGTTCTCCCCCTCTCTCTCTCTCGCAAAACAAAGAAAAAATCTGGTTGAAACAATGTGCAATTGATTTCCTCTTTTTCATTTTTCTCTGTTTTGTCTCACTTTGCAAGCACCAAACCCAGATCTAAAGTTTTTGGTTTTTGATTTGTGGCAACTTATGGGGATCTCCTTCAGATTTTTGCTATGACTAATCCATAGCTTGAAAACCCTAGGGCACCAACGATAGAGAAAAAGAGAGAGAGAGTGGTGATGGGGAGAACGAGATGAAGAGAGAGAACGGGAAGTGAGAGAGTTTGAAAGAGTTGACAAGGAGAGGAAGACATGAGGAGGAGGATTTTTTTAGAGAGGGGACAATGAGAGGAAGACATGAGAAGGATGGAGATAGATAGAGAGAGAGATGAGGGATAAAGAGAGAGTGTAGGAAGTGAAAGAGTCTGAAAGAGAGAGAGGGGGAGGAAAAAAGATGTATGACTTGGGCAAGGGTAAAAAATTATTTTTATTATTTTCATTAGTTTTTAGAAACGGCATCTAACGACAGGGATGAAATAGGAGGCTTTTCAAAACGGAGGGATGAAAACGGCTAATGAGCTATAACACAAGGACTAAATAGTAATTCACCCTATTATTTTCTATAGGCTTACAACAAACCTTTCTCACACTCTCAAAGTATATACAAAAGGATTACAAAGATTGAAGCTATATGTTAAAGTTGAATGTATAAGTTTAATGCTTGAACTTTGATATCTAACTTGATTTGGTGTGTTTGACTGTTGGAATTGATAGAAGTGTTAGCACAATGTTTGCATATGTTGTTCCTCCATATTTATGTCTTCTCTTGATGTATCCATAGCCTCTCCAAGTAATATGATTATTGGTGGAGATAAAATCGTTGTTGGAGTGCATTTCTAGCCATTGCATCGTTTTGGACCAAAAAGTTACTAAAGTGAAGACTTTTCATTGCTCGCGTGAGTTGATACATCGCTTACTTGAGTAAACTGAAACTGGTTACTCGAGTGATATGAGACATGGATTACTCGAGTAAGATGAAACTAGTTACTTGAGTGAGATAGTAAAAACCGCAACACCTAAAGATTTTCTTTACTCGAGTGACACTTTTATTTACTCGAGTGAGCCGATAACTATCATGTTTAAAAATCCAAGAATCCAACTCAATTTTGTTCATCACCAAAACATAAAAGGATTTTAATGTTAATGATACACGATCCAACAGAGAGAAATTAATAATTAGAAGAATAAATATTTCTGTATTTTGGAAATTATAACCAAATTGCTCTACAATATAAAATATAATGCACTCATGTTGGAAATATGAAATTTAAATACAAAAAGTAGACATGTAGGTAATTTCCTCATTTATAATTGACCCTGATATTGAATGGGGCAATTACACATCCACCATTTAAATTTCTAGAAATTATTAAAATATTAAAATAATAATTGTTTTACATGTTCACTGCCGAAATTTCATAAAGTGTAAGTCCTTTTTTCACGTGTAACAACAAGTGTAAGTCATTTTTTCACGTCATGGGCTCCTAAAGTGTGCAGGAGTGTGTAATTTACACTCCCACCACTGAAAAAAAAAATTCAAGTGTCGCGGCAAGTTGAATATCGCCTGAATATTTTTTGGATATCAAAATAAAATTACATAGATTTGCTTGAGTATTGATTAACTAATGTTGTTTGCATATCAAAATAATATCTTGTAGATTTGATCGCAAAATACTGAGGGTTGGAAAAGGTTGAATATTGCTTGGATACTAATGAGACATGTGTAAACCCATTTAATATATTTGATTTTAGGTTGTAACGGAAACGTTATAATCGTCACCAATGAAGAACACTACAAGACATTAATAATCACTCATTAAATCGTCACTCTATAAATATACATGAGAATAACATCTCGACGTATGCTCTACTCTCCACACATACTAATACTCTGCTAAAATAAATACTTACTTGAGCATCTGAGGTTTCCCGGAGAGCATCCCGATCTTACCATTTCTTTTATTTTCAGGTTTAGAGGCGACATTCACGATTTCTGCGTATTCCAGTATTCATCATTATTGTTGTTCATTTTTCGAGGCAACAACAATTGGCGTTGTCTGTGGGGATTGAACGAAAAGGCTTGATTCATCGACATTCAAGAAGAAGTCCACCGACAACACCTACTCACCCACCATGGTGCAAATGCCTTCAAGCTAAGCTAGACATTCCAGGGACGATGCATGAAGAGTTGGTGCTAAAGCGAGAGCCTCGGGAACGACGATCCCAACCGTTCCACTTGTTGACTACGAGCGTTGAGGAGACAAAACAAGGAGAACCATAAATCATTGGGCGAGATGGTAACCTTGCTTCAGCAGTTCCTTCCTCATGCGCAACTTCCACTCGCGTTGCGTGCTTACGCCCAAATTGCTTAGAGTGGAATAGTACCAGAAATGCGTGACGCTTCACAGCAAAGTCATCAACTCACTCATGTTCCCAAGCATCAAAATCCTTCATGTTGCCAATAGCACTTCAATGTTCCTGTTCCTAAGGCTCAAATCAAGGCCAGAAGGGAAAACTACCTAGAGGTGGTGGAAAGTACCTGTAAAGGAGAGCATAGGGTTCCACAAAGAAAGGCCAAAGCAGAGCCCCAATTCTCAATGAATGTTCAAGAAGCAGCATATTTGTAGAGGATGATCGAGAAAGTCCTCGAGAAAAAGAAGTCGGTTCCTACAGATGAGGAACAACAGAGAGTCGAAGCTCCATTCATAGAGGAGGTCATGTGAAATCCGCTACCTCCAAAGTTTAAGATGTCGTCATTGCCAATTTTCTCAGGAAAAGAGGATCTGCATGAGCTCGTGTAAAGCTGTGAGGCCATCATGATGCTCCATTGATGAGAGGATGCTATCATGTGTCGTGTATTCTAAATAACGCTGAAAGACCATGCTTGTTCGTGGTTCAATGGACTGAAGGAGGCTTCACTCTCTTGCTTCGACCAACTGAGAAAAGAGTTCACCAACACCTTCATCATCAACAACAAGAGGAAAAAGGATATCACGTACTTACTAAGCGTAAAGCAGAATGAGAAAGAGACTCTTCAATACTAGGTGGGTAGATTCAAGAAATGCCACTGTTGAAGTTCACGATCTGCAACCAGGAGTAGTTGTAGCTGCAATGCTGTAGGGAACGGGCCAAGTCCAACTCTAGGAGTCATTGTGCCTATACCAATCGAGAACCTCGGTCAATCTGCAAGTACCAGTAGGAGGAATAGAATGACAATCTAAGATGAGGTGAATTGGATTTTTAGCAAGTTAAAAAAACTTTGTTGAAAATCTTTTGCAAACTAAAACAAATAACAAAGTTTTCTCTCAAACTTAGATCAAAGAGTAAATATAGAAGCTCTAAAGATCCAATCCATATACAACAATATAAATAAAATGCAATGCAAAGCAATTAAGTAAGAGAGAGTAAAGGAACAGATGACAAATCTGATTTATAGTGGTTCGGTTCGATTTATGTCCACTCCTCTAGCTCAACTAGAAAGTTCAATCCACTAAAGATTCTTCCTCTCTTGCAAGTGGAGGAAATCGTTACGCATTGTTTTTACAGGATCAACAAGAAAACCTTTACACCTTGTTTTTGTGGGCTTAACAAGAAAATCGTTAGCCATTAGTTTTTGCGGGCTCAACTAGAAAGCCTTAGCCATTAGTTTTTGCGGGCTCAACTAGCAACTATTTTGATGCTCAAGCAAACAACCTTGCTTGCTACAAATTCAACCCAAAGATATAACAGATTAAAGCTCACACCAACCCAACAATATATTTGCATGTGAATGGCTCAAATGGGTTAAAAGGGTAGAGATGAGAGAGAAAATGATTAACAAGTTTAGCAAATGTCTTTCTTGCTTCTCCCTTATTCAGAGACGTCTATTTATAGCCACTCTTAAAGATATAGCCGTTGGAAACCTCGAAGTAGCTGTTGTGAGAGAGTGGAAAATTCTGATTTAATTGACGTCATGTTCTTCTATATGCATTGCAAGACATGCTACGTGCATTGATAGTCATCTACGTGCTTTGTGACTTGATCTGCGTGCATCGTTCTTCGTTCCAGAATATCCATTCTCACCCAGACTGTCATTAACGCACTTTGTCGTTTTCAGACTTTTGCCCATACTTCATTAACGTACCTTAATGAATCAATAAGGTGCTTTGTCTTTTTTCAAAATTTCATTAAAGTGCCTTAATGAATCATTAAGGTGCATTGTCGATCTTTAAAGTTTACTCCTTTAATTCTGACATCATCTTGTACGAGGAATATTCAAATTTAAATCTCGAGGAGCGTCTTGGCTTTGTCCTCATCCGAACCTCATCAACGTGCCTTATACACTTCACTACGTACGTTGTTCATCTTTCTTCAAAGATAACTTCTTTGCATCATCTACACATCTCGTTTGCCAACAAAAAACATTCTGAACTTTTGACAATGTGTGTTACACCCTATTTTCTTGCGTTGATGCTCATTTACGTGCGTTGATGGATCATCTACATGCTGAGATCAATGTATGGCACTACTGCTTCTTGTCTTAACACGTCTGCATGGTCAGATGGCAATTTTGCATGCATTAATACACTTTAACGAATCACTAAGGTGCTTTGATCTTCATTAACGTGCCTTAATGAATCGTTAAGGTGCTTTATTGACAATATCACCAAGTCTGCAATTTTGCACATTTTTCATGGATGTTTTGCATTCATCATCATCAAAACCGAACTCAACACAATCTCTTTGTTCGAGCGAATAAGTACATAGTGCATGCTGAGGCCATAAAGATTGTGTGAACTAAGGATGATAAAGAGAATAAAAGGAAGGAGATAGAGGCTCACGAGGAGTCGAACAAAAAGAAGGAGAAGACGAAAGGCTTAATGAGACATCAAGGTCCACACTTCAAAAAGTACACCCCACTAAACAAATCAAGGTCAACCATCTTGGTAGTGATATGAGGCTCAGGGCTCATCACTTTCCTCCAAAGACTGACCAGACTTTGGGAAGGAATATGGACGCACATTGCAAATGCCACGATGCGAATGGACACTCCACAAACAAATATCTCAAATTGAAGAATAAAATAGAGAACTTAGTTCGAGATGGGCACTTGGAAAAAATTGTTGATGCCGAAACATCGAGAGGAGAACCAAATGATGAAACATGACAATGAAAGAGGTGATCGGCATAAGACCAATTAGGCACGCCACCACTTGAAACGTTAGACTTTATCCTTTGAGAATACTTTTAATGGTGGTCAAATTTGAATTTTTTAAAGTTCTTGTTTGTCCTTTATGTGTAACTTATTGTTGTGAACAAATAACATGTTTATTTAAATCTATTATGTATAATGATTATTCTTTCTAGTAAAAGAATAGAAGAACTTGGTGTTTTGCCACACAAACACGAAAGGGCCTGTAGATAAATGGGCTTGTGTAACCAAAAGTAACTGAACGTGTTGCGAGCATGAACATTGTCTCCTCACCATCAACGCACAACGAAACATCTTGAACCTGGTAAAATGCAGCGTGAGTAGAAAATGCTTGCGAGCAATCGAGCTCTCACCATCCACGCGTGCGGTAAAGAATTAAAGGATGCTAAAGATGTGTGAGTAGAAAGTCTTGTTAAAACTCAAGCCCCAACTAAGAGCATGAGGCAAAAAACTAAACCGTGAGTAGAAAAGCTTGCGAGTAATTGGGCTCTCACGTAAAAAATATGTGAGTAGAAAAGCTTGCGGGAAACTGAGCTCTCATTAAGTGATGAAAAAATAGATTGCAATGTGGCAATGGAGCATGAAGCTTGCGAGGAACCGAACGCTCATTGTAGAACACACACAGTGGAAAATTGAACGTCACACACGGGTGACAAGTGAAACCCCAAGTGGTGTTGTCATAAAAATGCGTGTAACAACTTATTTGCTAAGACATGTGGAAAGTGAAACCCCAAGTGGTATTGTCATGAACACACACGACGGTTTGTTTGCTCAGGTATGTGGCAAGTGAAACCCCAAGTGGTATTGTCACGACTGGAGGCGACAATTTGTCTACTTCGTCCTCAGCAAGTGAGTCAACTCCTATTACTAAGACTCAATCGAAATCACTTGCCCAAAAATTCATTTGGTCAAGTGATTGGGGAGCAACGATACATACAAATTGTGCAGGAAAGAAAAACACTTGAACAGATGACGAACTTCACGAAGTGGAGTGAGAATGACGAACTGCCTAGTGAAATATGCTCAGCGAGATGGGGTTGAAATGCTAAACCTCACGAGGAAGTGAACTTCCTGAGGAGATGCAATTCCTGAGGATATGACGAACTCTACGAGGTGGGGTCAAGATATTGAGCCTCATGGAGAGGTGAACTTCCTGATGAGATGAACTTCTTGAGAAAATGGCGATCTCTACGAAATAGGGTCGAGATGTTGAGCCTCACGGAGATGTGAACTTCTTGAAGAGATGAACTTCCTGAGGATATGACGAACTTTGAGAGATGGGGTTGAGATGTTGAACCTCACGAGGAAGTGAACATCCTGAGGATATGGTGATCTCTGCGAATTGGCGCTGAAATGTTAAACCTCATGAGGAGGTGAACTCCGCGAGGTTGTGAACTCGGTGAGTTGATGAGCAAGTTGGTGAACACCCACTGGTGGTAGGGATGATGAATAATGTGCTTCTTAAACACCCACTGGTGATGGGGGTGTTGAATAATGTTCTTCCTGAACACCCACTGGTGGTGGGGGTGATGAATTATGTGCTGAAATAGAGTGGAGATGGCGAACTTCGTGAGGCGAGCTGGAAAACTCTGCAAGGCGAGTTGGTGAAGCTCTGCGAGTTGGTGTGAATTCTGCGAGTTGATGAGTACCGCGAGGCGAATTGGTGAACTACGCTAGGTGGTGGAAACGATGAACTCCATAAGGTGGATGATGGCATGTTGTTAAGGATGAAAAAAGCCGAAGAGCTTCTAGAAACATCCTGCAAAAAAAAAAAGCAAGAATAAGTGTGAAAGACTGATCATGCAAGTAAAACAACGTGCAGTTTGCATATGAGACTAATGAATAGTCACACACGTAGGAGATCTGTCGTCTGTGAAATGCAGCAAACGACACGTCGTTTGGCTTGTTGAATGAGCAGTCGTTCAGATTGAAGGACGGTCTGTCATCTGCCAAGTGCAACAAACAACACTTCGTCTGAGTTATGCGACGGTCGATTGTCCATTTTCGCATACGGCGAACAGGTCTACGGGTTGTGTTGTATCAAGCAAGTCGCAACAGCTCCTCAGTCCTGAAACCGATCACCAGGTCTCTTCAAACACGAACACCAATGCCGGCATCAACCACTGTTGTCTCCTCACGACGTCTCCGAAAAAGGAAGAAATCGAGAGGACTCCTGCAACAAAAGGAAAAACGGGAACCAAAAACACAGAAGAAAAACAAAAGAGAAGAAAAAGACCAAAAATCAGAAGGAAAAAAGACGCAAAAGAGGAATAAAAAATCCAACCAAGGAAGGAATGGAACCGACAGAAGCCGCACATTCACTATGAACACGATGAAAAAGGATGCGAAGCATTTAAGAAAGATGAGAGCATGTCACACAAGTTGTAAAATAAGGAGGTGAAACACGCAGAAATATTTGCAAAATACACTGCCTGTGTGGAAAGAAAAAGAAAATCAAGCAGAATTGAAAGTGGGATAAAATCTGGTGTGATTCCTGGAACCTTGCTGGATGTACACAAATTTTGGATGTGCAAATTAAGGAGATTTGATTTCGTGGGAATAAAAGGAAGGAAGCCAAAATCAAATCAATGTAGTCAAAATCAAATCAAAACAAAAGAGGAAAAAATAGGAGGGAATGGCGACCAAATTAGGAAGAAGAAATAATGGAAGCGACGGTCCCAAGTTCGTCAGTGAGTCAACTTAGTGGCTGCCCGGCAAATATCACACCGAGGACCCATACTTCCTACAAATTAGTCTTTCACGCTCTGATCTAGAAATTTCTGATTAAAGCTCACCTCTCTTACTTTGCAACCGCGTGAAAATATGAAAGGCATTTGTTTCACGTGTAATATTTTTACTCTTATCTTCGGAGAACTCAAAAAAAAAAGTGGAGGTGCAATTGATGAGACATGGATAAAATCTATTTAATATATTTAATTTTAGGTTGTAACAGAAACGTTATAATCGTTATCAATAAAGAACGTTACAAAACATTAATGTTCATTCATTAATTCACCACTCTATAATATACATGAGGACAACATCTTGAAGTATCATTGTTGTTCATTTTCCGAGGCAACAACATATACGAAAATATTTTTACATGAATTTAAATGAAAATTAATTGAATACAAATTGGATATTGTTTAAATATTATCTAAATAATAAAATAACATTCCATAGATCAAATAGGAAATCAGTATAATAATATTTTATAGATTTGATTGAATACAAAAATCGTTAAAATTGCTCATCGGTTGAATAATGTTTTAATAAAATTATGATGCCAAAAAAAATTCTTTTGATATGATTGGAAGTCGATTAAATATCTTTGCAAACCGATTAAATAACAAAGAATTGAAAACTGATTAGAAATAACAAAAAAATACAAAAACATGTATAGAATAGTCAAAGTGAATATTAATTAATATTTTACCAATTGGATAATATTTAAATACTTATCGAAAACCAAATGGAAATGAAAAAAAATACTAAGTGAATATCAAACAAATAATAATCAATTTTCAATTGAATTTCAAGTTTTTCGAGTAAATCTCTCTTTCCACATCAGTTTCCTTCCAGATTTGAGTCTTATTTTCAAAATTTTAGTATTATTTTTTTAATTTTATTACTTTTTACATTGATTTAAATTAATAATATTAATATAATTATGCTGTTAATTATTAATATTATTAATTATTCACATTTAAATAATATATGAAAGAAAAAAAAATATTTATTAGTTATTTTTTTGAATTTCTATAAAATTTTAGTTAAATTAGAAATGAAGAGTCACAGTAACTTTCTCCATACACAGTGAGCCTCATCCTCTCCCCTTGCCACCGCCAACACTCCCATGACCTCAGCGACACACCGTTTAGGTAACATACTGACCATCGGACTGAAAATACAAGCCATACAGTAAAACCAAATCCATAGACTATAGAGGCGTATAAAACCCACACGTGCGCGTTGTGAACGTGACATTATAAGGAGAGGCTATTGTCCTTTCATTTTAATATCTTTTTCGTACTTTAAAGATTTAAATTATATTTAATTTAATTTAACAAAATAATAATATATTAAATTTATTTTGATGTGTATGTATAATAAGTGATTATTGTAATATATTATCACTTTTATAGTCGTTAAATAAAACTAAATTTAAGCTTTATCGTTAAAAATCCGAAAATAATATTAAACTAAAAGGATAATAACCAATTCCGACATTTTTGTCTGTGTCCTTGTAATTTGTGAAATTGAACTAGTAATAATTTTTTGAGTAATATCTGTAATATTACTCATATTAAGGATGCAACCACCACCAATTTGTAATCTATAACGTCTCTACCACTCATATTAACAAAACACAGACTTTAATCAACACAGAAACGTTTATTTCTTCTCTCCTTCCTATCTATTTTCTTCCACCATCATCGCCTCTCCTTCCTCTCTTACTCTCGTTTGAAAACGACTTGTCACCCTTCAGGTCTGACAATTTGTTCCAAACATGTTGTGGCGGCGGTGTTAATGGACTGACAAGGTGTGGGCGACGGAGAAAACCTCGGTGTACGACAATGTTTTCAGTTCTGATTTTATGAAAATTACTGCTAAATCCCAAATTAGTGTAGGGTTTGGTATTCTTTCTTCTAGTCACTGTAGAGAAAAAAGGAAGAGACAGTGATGATCATTCGTTTTATGGTTTATTCAGTTATTATTACAATGATATTAGTTTAATGTGTTGTTTTTTGTTTTTCTTGTATTTTTTTATTTGTGAGAGGGTTTTATTTATTCATACATATTTTTTCATTTATGATAATTTAGGCCTTTTTTTTTCAGTTTACTCTCATTATTGATATGTTTGTTTTTCTTTTTTTGGATGGTATTGAAAGGATATTACAAGAATATTGAGTGTATATTGATGGATATTGACAAAAGGGATATATATATATATATAACATAAATTTATATATATACATAAGTATAATAATCAATATCCACTAAATAATACAAAGAATTCGAGCAAAACAAATAAAATTAGAATCAGAAATATGTTTAAATAATAAATTAATATCTATTAAATAATACAAGAAATTCAAAAAAGCAAATAAAATTAGAATTAAAAAAGTCACAAGACATGCGTAGATAATAGGCCATCACCGTACTCACCAGTATGTAGAAGAGATTAATTTCTCTTGGAGTTTTGCAAATATTAATTAAGAGATAATTGATGACAGTTTGAAACTGAAGTGGGACCTACTGTATATCCCTGAAGAGTTGCTTCTTTTCTTAAAAAATTAATTTTTTGTTTATTTAGTTATTATACTTGATATTTCACTGCATGTTATTTTGTTGAGATATGCAGATAAAATTGTAATAGTGTTTATAGTTGCAAGTGGATATTTGTAGTGTCATCTATTGTAATAAGTTTATTAAGGACGTGTAGTGGTGTCATTTTCCCGACCTGAAAATTGAAACATGAGCTTGGTTCAACCGCCTTGATGGTCGGCTTATTAGAGCCTTTTTTTTTTGGAAAAAGTTCACTTCTAATCAAGTTAATATACCAACATTTTAAACTATCAAAGCCTCAAACTTTCTAAAACTACCGACAATGACCAAACTAATTGACAACTACCATATGCTGAGCTCACATGTTAAAATATTGGCAAGCTCTTGCAAGTAACTGAATTCTTGCGAGATATTGGATAAAAATCGATAAAAAGATATTTCACAAGTTTTTCTAGAGACGTGAACAAACAGATCACAAGTAGGGCACAAATGGTGCACAAATGGTGTTTTAATTGATTTAGATTGTTTGAGTTGATTTGATTCAAATTTAATATTATTTTATTATTAGTGCACATACTATGCACAAAATGGTGCATGATGATTTAGAAATTAAATTTTAAATTGATTAGTTCATAGGTGAACAAATCATGCACACAAGTGCATAATTAGCACACGAATGGTGCACAATCCGTGCACAAATTTCAATTTAAACTAATACTAGAGTCTGTTTGCTAATTTTATCTGATTGCAACAAATATGATTAGTAATTATTTTTTTTTTAAAAATGGAATTTATTGATTTAGATTGGAAAACTTGATTTTAAGAAATCATTCTGATATTTATTTATCTAAAGACTGAATTTGATAATAAATCTAGGGATTGATTAATATTTTTACAAAATTTTAGAGATAAGAATTTAATTATGTATTGCGTGGCAAATAAGATTTTGAAACCCTAGCCATCGCTTAAGGCGGCAAACAGGATGTGGAAGGGAAGAGAGAGAGAGTGCAGAGAAAGAAAGAAAAGAGAGAGGGGGACTAAAACTTGACTAAAAGTGAAAGAAAGGACTGCATGAGAAGTTAATGATATAATCTGATATTTATACAAACTATTTCGCACAGGGCACTTTTAGAAATAGTTCATGTTGAG
>CAODLS011019643.1:0-14298 GCA_948243855.1 Flueggea neowawraea
GGATCTCGGCTAAGGCAGTGAGCAGCCAGTTGTGCAGCTTTCTGGGCACCTTTGATGGAAAAATGGCCCTCAAGCCGAGGGTCTATCAATCTGTAGAATCTTCTTCTCTCTCCTAGATGCGGCCGAGCCCATTCCACAAGGTTATGTTCTCCATTTGGCCTGTTCTTATCCATGGATCTTCTGTCAGTTATCATTTCCAGTAAAACAACACCAAAACTGTACACATCACTCCTTAATGTAAGATGTCCTACATGAAAGTGGTTACTTTCAGATTTCAAAGAAGATAAAAGGAAAGATGTTTTCCATCTTCACGAAATTCAGCTATTAAAGGAAAATCAAGGAGTAGGTTAGTTTGGAAGAGGAATTGGGTATTGTAACTCTAAAAAATGTAGAGATATATTGCCCATTTTTTCCCGGATCACAATATGCTAATTCAGTTGAATGCACCATATGCACTATAAGGAAATCTAAGATTCTAACTCCCATTCTCATGTCAATGAGTATAACTATGTTACATTAGGAATGGCCATTTAAATGGAATATTTGTAGCATCTGGAATGGCTATTTAAATGGAAAGTAAATCTTAACCTTACCAGTCATTACATATTCAGGGGCGGCATAACCATATGTTCCCATCACACGGGTAGATACATGTGTTTTATCTCCCTCAGGACCATCCTTGGCAAGTCCAAAATCGGAAAGCTTGGCATTATAATCCTGAAAAAGCATAATGTTTTAGAAAAACACAGAATATAAAATAATAGCATGATTTTACAGAGGTTTAGGCACGTACCGCATCTAATAGGATATTGGAGGTTTTAAAATCGCGATAAATTACTGGTTTTTCTGCTTCTTCATGGAGGAAGGCAAGGCCTTTTGTGGCACATAGTGCAATTTTCATTCTTATGGACCAGGGAAGAGGTAGGGATCCTGACAATAACATTATTATTAGAAGGGAATGAAAATTAAATTCGGAAACTGATTAGCAAAAATGACAGCATAATCTAGCGCTAACAAAAGGAAATACCAACATTATTAGATAAAAAAGGAACAGACAGCTTTCTCAAAGTTAGAACTAAACTTAAAAAAATCCTCTATCACATCTGTAGGCTAGTAAAATCCAATACAAATGTATGAATCATTACATCCCACAGTAATCTAGAAGCAGTAATTACAACACATCGGCTTATCTAATGAGGAGCAACAAAAGTGTGGCTTGCTCGTGTGCGCATATGTTAAACACAATATTTATACACTTCAATAGAAGTTATAAGCATACACTTACTCATCTCTACTTGGATAAAGTCAAAAGCTCCAGAAAATAATAATATACATTCACTAATATAGTGAAATATTAGATTTGTTGAGAAAACACCTTCAAACCCACATAAAGGCTAACACATTCCATTTATTTTCATACCATATATAAACTGCAAGCTAAAACAGATTAGGAACTCCAACAAGAAAGTCAAGTACATACTTCTGAATAGATGATTCTCCAAGCTTCCCCTAGGCATAAACTCATATACAAGTAGCCTCTGGTTATCCTCAATGCAGTAGCCAATAAGCTTAACCAAGTTAGGATGGATAATGTCTCCAAGATAGTTTACTTCAGCCTGTCATGCAAATGGCCCAAAAATCAGTAAATAAACATCATTGATTACAAAGAAGCCAAAAGGAGAGCCCTATAATATATTATAAAGAAAACTAGTAAAATTCCATACCAGCCATTCTTTATGACCCTGAAGCCCATCATGATTCAGAGTTTTGACAGCAACAGTAAGACCTGTGCCAGGTTTCACTGGAGCAGTTCCATTTTCTTCAATCCAACCCTTAAACACACAGCCAAATCCGCCTTCACCGAGCAGACTCTCAGGTCTAAAATTTCTAGTAGCGAACTTGAGATCATTAAATGTGAATTTTTGGAGTCGTGAAGAAACTGTAAGCTCCTCTTCCAGTTTAGAAGTGGATGAACTACTTTCAGCATTGCTTGTAGTTGTAGACGAGACTATCACAGCCGTAGGTTGATCTCTGCTTGTGTCATTTGTAGACTTACTTTCTGCTGGACAACATAACCATGAGAATGAGGTCATAGACTATAACATCACATGAGGTAAACGAAGAAATTTAATCAAAGAATTTTTTTTTTTAAGAAACAGGACTGTTATGGTTGCTGAATCCTCCCTGATACAAATATATGTGACAAGTGCAACTGGAAGTGCTAACATGGATGGTCAGTGTGCTCATATCCGAAAAAAATGTGCTTTTAACAACTACGATCATGAAAATGATAACAAAAGCAAATATTTAACATAAAGTTATAAAGCTCATATCCGACAAAAATGTGCTTTTGACAACTACAATCATGAAAATGATAACAAAAGCAACCATAAATAACAATTGCCTACTGACAAATCATCAAGCCAAAAAGCTCTTCCATTCTGTTATCCCAACTAAACTTATCGATCATCCAACCCCAAATTGCCTTCATTAAAGATCTTGAACCCAAAGAATATATCCTCAACATCCACGTGTAAGATACACTCAGATCCATAATGCAACCAGACCTACAATGAACCTCTATCTGCACTGTCACTACTGTCACCAACGGAATATTTGCATTGCCACAAGCCAAATCATCAAGAGGGCTATTGGCCATCCGCATATGCCAATGTGTTAAATTTAAATTTAAGACGCAAGTACAACGAATCAATGGGCACTGGTCAACCAGCAAGTGCCATCTTCCCACCATACTTTTATCTCCTTTGGCGGGTTAATATGGTCAAGAATACTCAAGAGGGTAGGTACTCAATTAATTTTCAACAAGAATTAAGAAGTTAACATAAATATCCGGATAAACGATCAGCTCATGATGATCAAATGAATAAGACATGAAGGCTCATATTTTAATCATAGATTCAGCTGATCAAGCGAATAACTATTGTACACAACTACAAGCATACAAATCAGCCACTTTCCCTGCACAAGGGTTCGCCATTAGCATAAACCACAGAGCATGAGTTTCTCATGCAAGTTATAATACCAGCCCCTTCACCTCGCTAATCAATGTCACCACTAGACCTGCATTGGTTCTCATGATCTATTAGTGATTGCAGCATTGAAATTCCTACCAATAAGTTGCTTTTGGAGCTATAATCAGGTAATGAATGAGTAATCATCTCTTGCAACATTGCCTCTACCACAAGTAACTATTTGAACAAACACGCCCAGAAAAAGACTGAAACTTATACAACAACCAAACATAAATATTATCCAAGATAAAACCACATCAGTACGCCAAATTAATTGAGTAATTTTTTAATTGGATAAGAACTCAAACAGAAACGGGACTTACCAGAATGGGTACTGGTCCCACTAACAGAGCTATCAACTTTGGATCTTGAAGAAATGCAGCTTCCTATAAACCTCCACTTGGCCCAACAACCAGTTTCTGCCACCTCCATAGCTTCCTCATCACCACCATCGCTATCATCTTTCTTCTTCTTCTTTCTCCCCTTTGATTTATACAAATCCCAAGACTTCACCTTACCATCTTCATTACCCATACCCATCCTCTACCCTCAACAAAACCTAAAAACCCAGACCAACTTTTCATCAAAAACCCTCAATCCCCAACCCCCACCAACAAACTTCAATAACCCAAAACCAAATAAAGCTCCCAACTTTATCAATTTCTCTTCAAAACCCACAAACCCGGTTGATAACTAAGGGGCAGATCACATTAAGTAGATCAAAAATGATAATCCTTTTTCACACTCTAATTAAATCAAACCATTGAAAAAGACAACGAAGTTTTTTTCTTTTTCTTAAACTATACTTGGGTTCAGGACTCAACAAATCTCAGTTAAGACCAGTAAATGTCTACTCTACACATAACATAAACCTCAAAAACACACACACACACACACACACACACACAAAGCTCACTGCTTCAAAAGCAAAGAAATGAAAGGTAAAATTTTTATTGGGACAGAAATATTGGATATATACATAGACTCTTTCTCTCTCAATCCTCTTAACTATTGTAGATTCTCTCTTCTCTTTACTTTTTATTTATTACTGGATTTTTTGAAGAAAAAAAAACTTGTCCTTTTTTCCGAAAAATAAAAATGGCATCGAAGACAATAAAAATAGTAAATTGGAGCTGCCCGGAGAATGCGGACAGGGGAGGTTTGTACAAAAAAGAGCAGAGGAGGGCAGTCTGGGCAGACGGAGAAGCGGAAAATGTGGGCCGTTCGGGCAGGAAAGAGTGTGAGAGTGGTGTCCATTTGGATGATGACGTGTCTGCTTTAGAATTCCGTATTGCTCCATCTCCAGTTCTCCGTAGTTTTTTTTTTCTTTTTCAATTTTTATTATCCTGTGCGATTTTGATTTTCTTTTTTTAGTACTTCTCCAAGCAATTTTAAAACAATTTTTCAATTCCACAAATAAGCTTTTTGGATTTGAAATATAACATTTTTCAAATGCTTGTATTTCATATTTCTTTTTATTTTTGATACACCTATATGTATTTCTATTTGTATATAATAAAATAAAGAGATTAATAATGAAATTGAACATTCAGTGAATTACATTGGGTGCTCGATTATGATTAATAAGTGATAAATAACAAAGCTAGAATGTATATTAATAGGTTTTAAAAATATATAAACAAAATTTTAGAAATACAATACATTAAAATAGTATAATTTTTCAGTATCTTTATTACAACAAACATCACTATTATTATTATTATTCAGTCAAAAAAAACATCTCTATTATTGGCTTTATTTGAACAAGAAAGGCCAATTAAACGCAATTTTTTGTATATTTTCAATTTAGCAAGGACATTCTGCTTTTCAGTTAAAAAAAGGAAAAGGGACACTCTTACTAATGTCATTTAAGTTTCAAAAAAATTCTGTTTGGTCCCTATGTTTTGAAAATTACCATTTTTTGTTATTCTCTTCAGGCTCCATTTTTTGATAAAAGATCGTAATGCCTTGATTTGCTACTTTCAAATCTCTCCACTCCTAATGGTTCTATCGATCTTTTTTTGTCTTTCAAATTTTATCTTCGTCTTTCTTTATTTCAACATTGTCATTGCTAGTATGCTCTGATTTGATCTCTTAAAAGAATTTCAATCCAACTTTTTTGGTCAAAATAATCTATTCATTCTTTCTCATGTACCATACTTTTTGGTTAATAAGATTTCTAGGTTTTACTAAATGGTGTCAAATTCAACTTTTTAAGGTGTTCGTAATTATAAGCCAATGAAATGGAAAAAAAAAGGACAGGTAAGAAGAACTATAAAAAAATACTAAAGAAGGAAGCATGAAAGCAAAAAAAAATTGAAAGCATTCCAAAATATGCTTTTGAGAGGGAATTTACGGGACTAACGAAGTAAGATTTTTAAGTGATGAAAAGAAATTGAGAAAGTTCATTGTAAATAACCTCTTCCAGGTAAGCAATGAGAATTTTGTATTTTTTTTTTCGATAATGAGAATTTTGTATACCTAAATTTCACATATGTATAAAAATGTGTATTATTGAATGATCACAATGATAATTAGAATCATGAAAATGGATTGTTTTGTTATGATGTATATGTTTGAATAACCAGTTTAAGATTTTCGATAGAGGATGAGGAATGAACAAAAATATTTAAGAGAGACTTATTTTAATGGAATATGGTCATGAAAGAATAAAGAATATGTAGGATCTAGATGACATATCATGATTTGCTGATGAGTTCGTTAGTTAGAAGTAACATGTAATGGGTAGAAGGACAAAATAAGGTGATTTTCAAAACATGAGAACTAAATAGAAGGATCTATGAAACCTCAGGAACGATAGATTTGTCTTAGCTACTTGTTTTAATAACATAAACATAACAAATAAAATAGGGAAATTTTATAATCAGGGTTTGAAATGAGCTAAACTATAGCAGTGGAAGTGTTGAGTTGTGCTACAATTACTGTGAGCACCAAGTCAACACTACCCTATCATTTGATATTGACATTAAACAAGGATTATTCGTCTACCGCAATTATAAGGCAATAATTACAATAGATGAAATTAATAGCACTAAGAACTTACTCTCTTTCTTTCTTTCTTTCTTTCTTTTTAATTATCGTGGAGAAATAAAGATTTTTTTGTGAAATTAAAAAATAAAAGAGTGTAAGAGCAGATACTTGTAAAATGAAAGTGTTTGAGCCATTTTTAGTGTTGAAAGATCGAAAATTGAATCAGTGAGAGTTAGCATTGCTATGTTCTTGCAGATCGGAGAAGCAAATAAGTTTTGTATGAGTTTAAATGTTAACATGATTATTTTCTATCACTTTTAAGGAATCATGGTCTGACTTTAAGCGCCAGCGTGTATCATGACCGAATATCGGTTGCTATCTTGATACCTAATCACATTTAATTAGGTCGAAGCATTCATAATCATCTAATATTAACTTTCAACTGACAACCAAAATCAATCATACATTACAAACATTAGTCTATCTACAGCAGGACTCGGCAGTATTTTCAAGATACTAAGGATTTTTTTGTTGTGAAAATTATTTCTTATTTTCCATTTTCAATAATTTCTTTTACTTTTACATATACAAAAAGGAATTTTTTTCCACTAAAAATAGAAGTCAGAGCCGACCAATAATAATATATATTTGTTAGACGTGACCATACATGCATTATTCTTTATTGCGAAATGTTCAAAAGTGTTGCTCTAAGAGGAGGCCAGTCTTGGTGAGATGGTCGAGCTCCATCACCGCAACACCTGTCAGGAGCCAACAAAACTTGTTGAACCATGCTCTAATGCTTGATCCATACCTAGTGGTGCAAAGGACCACAAGTCGTTACCCTGAACTCGAACCCAAGACTAAATAAACATGAAATAAGCTCCCACTTCCATTGTCTAAAAAATATGGACACTACTTGGCTTATTGTTAAAAGAAGGCCTAATACATGTGTACCCCTAAATTATCATGCTCTGGGTAACTTGGACCTTAACTTTATGAATGTTTATCCACCTCCATGAACTTGCTAAAATGCATCACATCCCCCCTAGACAGCATTTTCATACTCAAAAGTGCGTGTTTGGGAATCACGCGCTTGATGTGGAAAAAAATAGCGCTAATTACGTTGTATGCCATTTTTTTTGTCTCTCTTTTAAAAAATGTCACTATGTTTCTATTCCAAAAGAATGCCATTTTTTATGTTTGGTTTTTAAAAATATCACTTGTTTGAAACTAAATTTTAAAAATACCATCAAAATTTCATATAAATTTTAATTTTTCATTTATTTTTTTGATTTTTTCTCTCTCCTCTTCCCCCCTCTCTCTCCTCCTCTGAAACCCTAGGACCGTTCCTCTCTCTTATTTCCTTCCTCCGTCGTCCTCTCCATCATCCTCCGCTGTCGTTCTCTCATCTCTCTCGTCTTCTGTTCTCAGTCACTCTCCATCATCCTTTATCATCCTATCCATCATCCTCCGCTGTCGTACTGCGTCTCCTCCATCATCCCACTCCTTCGTCATGAGAGGATCGTCTTTGTCGTCTCTCGTCGTACTCTGTTTTCGTCATCTCCTCTACGCTTTTTCTCCATCGACGATCGTCCACTAGTCCTCCAGACGTCGTCCTCCTCCCGTCTGTCGCTCTCCCATGTCGCGCCATGTCTCCGTCGCCTTCCTCTCGCCTTCACGTCGTCCTTTCCCATCGCGTCCTTTCTCCGTCCCACCGTCTTTTTATTGTGGCTTCCGATCTCGTTCTGCCAGCAGCTAGGGTTTCTTGTAAACCTTAGCTGCTTTTCTGTTTGCTCCTTGGCTTTTTACATTTTTTGCCATGCTATGCATTTTCTAGTCTCTTGGTTTATTTTTAAAAAATGTGTACTGCAAAAATTGTTAAAAGTTTTAAAATTTAATGTTACTACTTTTTACGACTTTTCAATATTTTCAGCAATACTTTTACATTTTGTGAACTATTATTATTTTTTGGCTTACAATGGTTTACAATAATGTATGTACACCGTTGTGAACCTCAAAACCACTTAAAAAAAGTCAAGAAAAAAATTTGTTCAATATTTTTAAAAAATCATTTAGATTTTTTTAAAACTTTGTATTATGTAAACTATTGAGAACTTCAAAATTGTACTCTATTGTGTGAACTTCAAAATTTAAAATATAAACTATTTTGTAAATCATTGTGAATGTCAAAAAAATAAAAAATATGAACTATGTGCTATATTTGTGAATCGTTTAAAATGGTTCACAATAATGTATAATATAATGTACGCTATTTTTGTGAACCATTGTGAACGTCAAAACTTAAAAAAAAAATATTTAAAATTAAAAAATATGAACCGTGTACTCTATTTGTGAATCGTTGTAAATCATTTAAAATGGTTCACAATATAATATACACTATTTTTGTGAACCATTGTGAACGTCAAAATTAATTATGAAAAAAATATTTTTTGAAGAAAAAATCGTTTAAAATTGCTAAAAAAATTATTCACACATTAAAAAAATATGAATTATATATTCTATTGTGAACCATTGTGAACCGTTGTGAACCCAAAACACAATCTGAATTAAAAATATATTTTCTAGAAAAAAATCAATTTCTCGCGAAAAAAGTAAATTTCTCACAAAAATACGACAATTTCTAGCAATTTTTTAAAAAAATAGCATTTTTGATATGTGATAGATATAAGGTTAAATTCTTAATACTTATAAACTTATATGTTATTTTTAAAAAGTGATATTTTTTTAGTATAAATCTCTAATTTTCTCCAAAAAAATAATATCAACATGTTTTAATAAGAGAGCCACGTGTACTATTACCATCCAAATCAAGTCCATCAAACCAGACCAAAGAAGACTTAACTCCAACCATTGCCAAACCAAACCACCACAACCAAAATAAACCAAACTAGTCTTAACCGACCAACGCCATAACCACCACCACCACCATAATCAAGTATCCTCTCCTTCACCATCTCTCTTCCGCCACCTCTCTCTCTTCAACATCACTCTCTAAAACTCATCAGCACAGCCACCAACACCAAGCCCCTAGTTTCAGTTACAACGTCAAGCCCCTAGTCTTAACCCACAAACATCATAACCGCCACCATCATTACCAAAATTTAGCCCCTAGTTTCAGTCACAGTATTGGGGTTTGCTTAAATTTCAGGGGTTGTGGAAGATGGAATGGGTTTGCTTAGATTTTAGAGGTTGTTGAAAAAGGAATAGATTGTTCTATTTTTTAGGCTTTTTTTTTTGGTCCGAATAATTTTTAGGCTTTATTACTAATGGGGTTTGAATCTTGAACAAAGGCATTTGGATTTGGCTTGAGAGATGGTGGTTGAGCTGTTGATGGTAATGGTGATGGAGAATAGGAGTGGTCGGATGATAGTGGTGGAGAAGAAGGGAGTGGTGGTAGGATTTGTACGAATTGACGGTTTTTGTGGTGATGGATTTCAGGTGGGTGGAAAGAAGAAGAAAGTAGAAGAAGGGGATGGATTTCAAGAGTAGTCTGATTTGGGTTCTGTGGTTTAAGTTAAATTGGTTCAAGTTTTTTATTGGTTCAAGTGAGTGGTTTGAGCGCGTGAGTGATTGGCTGGAATTGGTAAAGATAAGTGAGTGTGAGTTCGGTTTAGTAGCCTGGCTTTACATGCCAAAAGGCATCTCGAACTGTTAGATCTATTTTGAATCTAAATTATTGACATATTATTATTATATTAATTTTTTATTAATTTTTTTCTTGTTATATCATTCTAATTTAATAATTTAAACTCTCATTGAACTTTTTTATAGAGCTCATCATTACTCTATTTTTTATTTAATTTTTTTTATAATATATACTACACAAAAATATATTTTCTTACATAAAAAAATATTTTTAATTAGTAAAATATTTTATATTTTAAGAATAAAACCAAAAAATATTTCGGAACAAAATAATAATTAATATCAAAATTGAATCATATTTAAAATTAAAATTACATAAAAATTAAATTGACATTAAAAATTAAATTACATTTGAAATTAAAGATTGCATAAGACATATAATAACAAAAATTAAATACAACGAAAGAAGATGGGATAATAGATGAAATGAAAAAAATAAAATTGGAAAGAAAGAGTATTTATAGAGAAAAAACAAAAAACAATTGTTTGAGGGATAATTGGGGTCCACTGTTGCTTGGACGAACTGGTGTAGGCCGGCCTTCGCCTAAGGCCCACACCAAATTGTTAGTCTCATTGGGGGACTAACACCAATAAAGACCCACGGTCATTCTCATTGGTCTCCATTAGAGTTACTCTAAGGTGTTTGAAACTCACACTTATTGCCGTGTCAGCTAACTAGGACCTAGGGGTCTGTGATGCATTTTAGCAAGTTCAGGGAAGTATGTAAGCATTTGCAAAGTTGAAGGAGCAAGTTGTCTAAAAAGTGATCGTTTAGGGGGTACAAATATATTAAGCCTTAAAAGAACTAAAAATTAATGAATTACATAAGCCATAGACATCTCTTGTTCCGAGGTGCTACAAACTTATGAGAAGGCTTCTGGTCAAATTATAAATCTGCATAGATCAATGGTAAGGTTCAGTAGGAAATGCAATGCAGGATTGAGAAATGAGGTGAGTGGGATTTTTGGAGTACGGGAAGCTGATAAGTTTGATAAGTATTTGGGTCTACCGGCGGAAGTGGGAAGGAGTAAGCGGTATGTGTTTCAATACATTAGGGACGGGATATGGAACGTGGTTAACGGTTGGAATGCCAAATTATTAACTAAAGCCGGGAAAGAGATCCTCATCAGAAGTGTGGGCCTTGCTATCCCTAGCTATGTATTTGGGATTTTCCTTTTACCAAAAGGTTTGTGTGAGGAGATAGAAAGAATTTTGAATGGGTTTTGGTGGAATTTTAGTGCTGGGAAAGGAGTTAGATGGATGAGTTGGAGCCGCTTATGTGTGCCGAAATGCTTTGGAGGGGGGCTTGGATTTAAGAAGCTTCGAGAACTGAATTTGGCCTACATTGGTAAGATAGCGTGGAGGTTTATTACTAATCCTTTTGCCCTTGTCTCAAAAATCTTTAAGGCGAGTTACTTCCCAGCTACTGACTTCTTCAATGCTAAGCTGGGGTCGAGGCTGAGCTATGTTTGGAGGGGTATTATCGAATCGCAGGAACTATTGTGTCGTGGTTGTAGGTGGCGAGTTGGGAATGGTGAATCCATTGTGATAGGGAAAGATGCGTGGTTAAATGATGAGTTTAATCCTTTTATTGTTACAGAACTGGATGATCAAATTCGAAACGCCACCGTTGCAGTATTGATCCGGAATGAAAATTGGGATATTGAGAAAGTCCAGGAGTTATTCAATGAAAGGGATAGGGGCTAATTCTACAATTACCGATTGGGCCAACTAGGTTGGGTGACAGTGTGTTTTGGAAACCAGAGGGGAAGGGTTGCTACACAATAAAATCAACCTATAAGCTTCTAATTGGAGGTTTAACTGAGTTCGATATTGAAGAGCATGCTCTTTGGAAACGACTCTGGAAGATTTGTGTTCCTGGTTATGTTAAATACTTATCGTGGCGTGCTTGTCGTAACGTGCTTCCCTCCACGGTATGTCTCTCTAACAAATCTATTGATGTATGTGTTAATTGTGATGTTTGTGGATGGAGTGTTGAGACTACGGTTCATTGTTTCCGTGATTGTGCCTTTGCTAGATTGCTGTGGCTTTTGTTGGGTCTGAATATGGATGATTTTGCTGGAGAGCTTTTTGTGGATTGGTTTGAAATTATTTTAGGTAAATTATCAACTCAAGAGCTTGAGTGGTTCTGCTGGCTACGCTGGGATATATGGAAGCATAGAAATGACGTAGTGTGGAATTCCAAGTTTAAAAGACCGGATGCTGTTATTAGTATATCTCGGTTGAAGAAAGAGGAATGGGAGGCTGCTAGTAGTGGTCATGATTTATTTCTTGGGAGGGTTTGTAGTTCTGTTAACAATCTGGTGAGTTGTTCTTTTACAGGTGAAATGTTGAGATTCAATACGGATGTGTCATGTTTGGCTGATGCAAATTTAACTAGTATGAGTGGTGTCTCTAGTAATGCTCAAGGGGTGGGTGGTGATTGTTGTTTTGACAAAATGCCTCGCATATTATGTGGAACCTAAAGTTGTAGAAGTTTTATGTATTAAGGAGGTTTTAAGTTGGGCGAAGGAACTAAAGGTGAGAGGTGGTGTTGTAGCCTCAGATGCACTTGTTTCTGTTGATGCTATTAATTCTCAGCAGGAAGATCGGTCCTATTTTGGAGCTATTTATGGAAGACTGCAGAGAGTGACTTAGGGAGTTAGATTCGGTCCACGTTTTATATGTGCCTAGATCGGAGAATGTTCTTGCCCATAATCTTGCCAGGCCTGCTGTTCTGTTGCAACTTGCAAGACTATCATGAATAGGGCAAACCTTTGGATCTTCAAATTTCTTTTGCTTTGTATCTTGTTGAGATTGAATGAATTTATAAATTTATTCCAGTTCAAAAAAAAATCTCTTGTTCCAAAGTTTTCTAAGAAGTTGGAAAAATTATAAACATTCTAAAATGTAATTTCTAAAATCTATGTAAGTTTAGGAAACAAAAAATTGATTTTTTTTATTTGAAAAACAAATCTATTATAAACAATTTTTCAAATTTCCCATCTATGGCAGAAATCATGAAAAACTTTTCTGAACTAAATATTTGGGTGTATTTTTTCAGAAATATGAACATTACATATTCACTATTCCAAGTACATTTAATTTTTTTAATATGCAGTTTACTTTTACAATCTACCACAAACAAACACCACCACCATTGATATTTTTTTTGATCTGGAATGCTTCATTCATTCAATTATCAAAGTGAATTGCAGAATACAGAGCAGAACTCCTGAAAAAAATCAAATGCCCCCCCCGCCGCCCCCCCGATACATAGTAATAAGGCAAAACCAACGCCCTCCTAGCTAGATTATGAGCCATCATACTAGTATTTCTGGGACCAAACTCTAATAGCACTTCATTGAGAGACATCAAAATACTCTTGCCATCTTCAACAATTACACCAAAATATGAGTCATCAACCAAAGAACCATTAATTGCCTCCACTGCAACCTGTGCATCCGGCAAAATCACTATGCTTCCCACCCCCACCCCCATCTCCTTAATCCAACTCAGCGTTTCCCTAATACACACAATCTCAGCAATGCAAGGATCAACATAATAAGGAAGACACTTAGCAAACACAACCACCACCTCCCCATCAGAATTTCTGAAAACCCCAGACATACCTGTCAGTTTCAAGTCCTGGAAGCACGCCACGTCCATGTTCACCACCACCATTGATATATTCACTAGTTTTAGTGAAGGAAATTTATGAATTCAATTCATCTTAAAAAGGCAGAGAAATTCGATGTTTTCATTCAGATGTCAATGTGTTAAATGAGTACAGTTCACACAACTAATTCAACTACAATAGTTTCTCTTTTTTCCCTTAATACAAGGTGTAAAATGAATGTGCTCTCTCCAAATCAAGATTTACAATACACAACGTGAGGCTATATATCTGGAAACCAACACAAACCATATCTACTTGACTTGACACACGCAAAGGAGCACACGTATCAAGTGGTGCTACTTTCTCAACAGCCCTTTCAATTTGCTTTGCCGCATTTTTAAGATTAAAAGTGGTGAGACAAAAAATTATATCACCAAATTCGTTCTACACAATCCCAGTGGTAATGCTCGAAGTTGCATTTATCTTAAGCGAGTGCTCCGGAATATAAGTAATACCTGCACAGCCAAAAATTGGTTTTTATATGAGCACAAAAACGTCCTATAATTCATATCCTTCAAATCTTTAAAGGGGAAAACTACATGGATACCCACAGTTTTCGGCGTTTCTCATTCAATCAAGAAACAATTAACCTCAACAGAAAAAAAAACTAGGTTTGTAGTCTGAATATCGTGTTTGTAATTATCAAAGTCAGAGAAGGGAGAATGAGAATACACAATACCTTTCTCCTTAACATCGATCTGTAAAGTGTCCAATGTAATTATCCCGTCAGTCAAGGGAAGCAGTTCAAGCTTGATGGTGGCTGTAGATTGAGCAGGAACACATCTGATGCAACCACAATGAGTTGTAAGCATGCAATTAAATCAGGAAGAGAAATTAGTAGAAAGAGGAATAATGAGACGACCCATTACCCCAATGGAACTCTACTCTGCAGCCACAGATGCGAGCAACTGAAACCATTACTTGGAATAG
>CAODLS011019655.1:0-20259 GCA_948243855.1 Flueggea neowawraea
TGTTTAATTTATTATAAAAAATATGTTTATTGTTAGTGCTACTTTTAATAATTACTCTAAAACAATAATTATTTACTATCATGTTGATTGTTATGCCTAATTCTAATTACTATTTCTCTAAATTCTTTAAGAATTTAATTACGTTTAAGAAGAAATTGTGAAAATATAATTAAATATTAGATCTTTTCTTAGTTAAATAATATTCTCCAATGAACTTTTTTTTTTCAAGAATTTGTGTTCTTATATGTTTATTATATAATCTTTCAATTGTATTGTTCTAATTAAAAGATTTGCTTTTTAGATTTATTAAGTTTTATTTTCTCATACATTTTTTATTTTAGATGTTTTTATATTCTAAGCTTATTTGACTTATCATCTCTGTTGCTAAATTTTTAACTCTTATTCTACACATATCAAACAATTTTTATCAACAACATTTTAAAAAAACTCTCCTTGTATTATTAAAAAATATTTTTATATAAATGCCAAGTAATATCCATGCATTGTACCATAAATTGTAATAATCTAATTTAAATTAAAAATATTTTTTAAATAAAATATATCATAATAAAAATATATAGTCTAATTAATTTGAAAAAATTTAAGTTGAAGGTTGAGTTAAGTGAATAGTGAAAATGTTAATTGGAGCTCTTAAAAAAAATTCATTGAAAAATATTGTCTAACTAAGAAAATATCTAATATTTAGTTATATCTCCCAGTTTCTTTTAAAAATAATTAAACTCTTAAAGAATTTAGAGAAATAGTAATCAAAAGTAAGCATAACAATCAACATGTTACTTATAATAAATTAAATATAATATAGCAAAAAAAACTATTGATTTACAATAATGATCAGAATTAGCTCTAACAGTAAACATGTGTATTTATAATAAATTTAAAAATTGCGTATATAATATAGAGAAAAGAAGATATTTTTGTATATAGTGTAAAATATGCAAATATATTTTAACTTAGTGCTTTAAACTATCTTTAAATAAATAATAAAAAGAAAAATAAAAAATTATTTATCAATTAACCACATAGTTGGTGTATTAAAGAATAATAATATAGGTAAAATATCATGTGTCAATTAACTACAAATCCACTTGTCGAAAACTTAAAAAAGCTCCCTAACTTTTATATATATATTGATATTGATTCCACAAGTGCTTGAGAAAGCAACCAGCCCCTCCAGAAACACTGATCAAGACTTACAGACAAAAACATTGAATTCCAATCCCAAGTTGTTCTATTCGTTTAACGTGGGGCGACCAAAACCTTGTATTTGTTAGGCCATAGCGACCCAACAAAGGAATTTTCTGAACAAAACATAAAAACAACATTCGTTTTCCGTCACTTAGTGAATCGAAGATGAAGCATCATTTGTCTTGCATATGTGTGCGAGTCAGTTTTACAAATTAAGCCATCATTATCATCCCCTTATCTTAATTGCAGCAAATTGAGGGCCATCCTTCACGTGCCATTCCAATCTTCCCATCATATTAATTTCTTCTCTTCATGCTTCCCACGTCTTTTTTCTCTTGTCGCCATTAGTTTGGACGGTTCTATAGCAAAATGCACATATGAACGCCACTTTCTCTTCTTCTTGTGCACTCCCTTCTACTACTAATTAACTTCTCATTTTGCCAACTGCAGATGTTGATGTTTCTTAATTTCATAGATGTCTATTTATTGTTTCTTGAATTGATCTTCGTATCTCTTGATTGCAAGCCATAATGTGTCATAGTCTAGCAAGAGAAATCTTTTAGTGTTGATTTTGAAAACCAAAGATCACGTTGTTCAACCTTCTTTCGAAAAAGAATTTAAATTCCTAACCTAAGAGGTTAGAAGTTGGATTTTACTAAAAACAATTTATTTAATTTTCTGTTAATTTTCTCTCATTTGCTATTCCCAACCTCTTATCTTTGAAGATAACTCTAGTACTACTAGCCTTTACAAGTGTCTGACTTCTAATTTAGTGATCAGAATTAATCAATTAAAATTTTCAAAATGAGTGATTGAAGAATTAATGATTCCTTTTGACTTAATTTTTATTAATCAAATTGAGCATCCTAATAATTCAAACCATCTATTAAACAAACCCTAATACAAGCAGGAGGGTCAGAATTTTTTTTATCAAGTGTCAAACATGTCTTTGTTAAATGGTAAGAATTTATAATTTATTTTGAAAATTATTAATTAATTTTAAGTCATGAATTTATGTACACTTTAATACAAAATATGACAACTTGATAAGAACTCTTGCAATCTTAGTCCTAGAAAATTGTTATTCGGAGGGTATTATAATTAACACAATTTAAATTAGAGTTAGGGAACACAATTATCAGATTTCTTAACACATTCAACTCGTACCTAATCTCAAGTTGCTAATTAATGACCGAGACGAAAAAGTTTGATGGAACTATTACAACAACTAAAATGTCAAATGCAAGCGAGTTTTGGTATTCAAAACAATATATGATTCTTCATCATCAATGTTATCTTAATTAAAACCACTTATCAAATCAAGTGAGTCAATGAATTAACAACTAATTCACAACAAGAAATCGCAGCTTCCCCGATAGAGGGGCAATAGGAGCACAAGAAAGGCATGCGCAAAAGGTTGGTGAAGTGATATAAAATACTACAAAAACTGAACAAGTGTTATTATAACACTAATTGGAGTCATGGCGCTGACAGAAGCGGTCCAAAACGCGCAAGATGGTGTTAAAATATGTCCACTTCCTGAAATCTACATGTTCATGCACTTCGGCTTGACTTGGACATTCTACATTTGTTCAAAGTTTCGTAGCTGACTTACACTCTTAATTCCGTATTGTTACTTTTTCTTTCTTGACTTCTCTTTTTTGGCTTTTGACAAAGACTTTGCAATTACTTATTAATCTATAAAATGGGTAAGATACAAACAACTATAATTTTAGACGAGCATTAATGCTCTGAGTATATATTATGTGTTTGGTCTCCAATTATATTATGGGTAAATGATCTTTGAAACAAAATATGGAAGAAAAATTATGTATATGTTGGCTAGTTATATGTAGAATTTGATCTACAAAAATGGAAGAAATTTACATTATACTTATTTAGTTAATGTTTTAAGGAGTAGAATGGGAGCAATTAGAGGGTTAATGCCGGAGAGGGAGGAAAGATATTGACCATGACCATTTGCATATGTAGAATTATTTCAAACTTCAAACTTTTTTTTAAAGGTTTCATTAATACAAAAAACTGCCTCATTCTTTTCTCTTAACTTTTCTTCTACTTTGTTTCGCCATATATTTTTTTTTAGTAAAAAGGGGTGATTTTTAGCCTCAAATCACCCCTTAACACATATTTTTATCAATTTTTCTTTTAAAATAAGTGAGTCTTCCACACAGATCTAGATCAATTTTTTTTTGTGATTTCGTCGTCTTATTGCGATGTTTAGTTTTTACAGTCTTTGTTGCGTCATTTGGTTTTTACCGTCGTTGTTACAGAATTTTGTCTTTTGTGGGTGGTTCAGGATTTCAAACAGTCAATACATTTAATTCGGAAGAGTTATAAATCAAATTATGATCTCCAGTATGTTGCAGTTCTGGAGTTATGGGTATTCCAATCACTATAGTATCTTCAAATGTGTAGATTTTAAGCCGATTTATTATGTTATTAACTTAAATGTCGTGAATTTTTCACTATTTCATTCGCTATAATTTTTAACGGATTTGAATTTATATTTCTATTGATGTATTACCAATTTGAATGAACGAAATTATCTTTTATTGTAAACAAAAAGGTTTCATTAATAAGTAAAGTCACCGAATAAATGACTTTGCGTACTAGGGAAAATTTTTATCAATTAAATACTTTCGCACATTTAAGGCAATGATCGGAAAAGGAAAAAACCCAGTGTAATTTTATTAACATAAAGATGCACGATCTAGTGAGCGTCATCTGCATGCCTCCGAGGAGAATTACCACCTTGATTTAAGAACCTCATAAGTCTATCATTTTCCACTACATATATGCAGAAGGTGGCCCATAAATACTTTTTTTTCTTGGTAAAGGTTAAAATTTCATTGCCTAGAAAGAATAAAGTATACACCATGTACAAAACACCCTGGTAGAAATTGTTAGTCCCAGCTAAGCCTCGTAACTGAGCTCTCACTCCATCCGGCTAGAGAGATTAGGGAGCTCAAGATAGAGAAAACAATCCTACCATAATACCTTGTAAACCACAAAGAAACCTATACAACAAAACCTATTCACAAGATCAAACTATAAGCTGAATTGCACATTATTGGAAAAGAACCTGTTACAATCATCAAACTTGAGCTTAATGCTTTCTGCCACTCTACACACAATCAGATCACTAGAAGCTTGTTTATTGTGGAAGATCATCTCATTTCAAGCCTGCCACGTCCAATAAATCATTGCAGAAAACAAAACTCGTCTCATTTTGCACAATTTAGATTTACCTGCAGCCCGTCTCGAGAACCAATTGATTTCTCTATGCTGTGGAAACACTGCCCTCCGGATCCTGCACATACGAAGAATAATCTGCCAGATATTATTTGTGAAAGCACATTCAAAGAACAGGTGGTTAACTGTTTCACTCATTGTGTTGCAAAGGCATAGTGATCATCATGTACAGTACCCATTTTAATCAGCCTTGCCTTCACAGCTAACCTGTTTTGCAGGGCTAACCACAAAATAAAACTAAACCGAGGCACATGATCCGGTCCCCATACAAGTTTAAACCACGACACAACATGTTTTTTTGGCCTAAACACATTCCAAGCACTTTTAATTGAAAAAGCACCATTGGAGGAGTGTTTCCATGAAATTCTGTCAGGTATAGTATCATCCAGTTGCAATTGTGAAATAGCAGCCCATGCACAAATCATAACATCATTAACAGGATCTAGTAATGCCCACTTATTATGTCCATAGACATCTGCAACTTTAGCATCCTTTGGTATATCAGAGTCTATGATATTTAAATCAGGGAAAGCATTCAGCAAAGATTGTCCATGGAACCATAGATCAGCCCAGAAAGAGAAGGATTTTCCATTCTCAAGCATGTATTTGATGCAAGAAAGAAAATCGTCTCTCAAAACAAGTAAGTGCCCCACGCCCAGCTACAATCAAAGAGTTTAGTTATGCCCCAGAAACTAAACGTTTTCAATTTCTGTTGAGTAATCCAGATAGCCTATAGAGAATCCTCAACTGTAAATAAGTCCCATATTTTCCGGCCTACTACAGCCATATTCCAAGAGCATAGTTCTTTAACCCCTATTTCACTATATACTTCTTACTATTTCACTTTCGCGTTCTAATATTTTTATTATCGGATGGGCGTTGGTTTACTACGCGTTCTTGGGATAAATATGTATAGTTGCATGCATGCACCTTGAGTTATCGTTTACAAAATCATTCTGTCAAAAGTTGTATACAGAAATTATGGCGAATTCATTAATCAACTAATTTTATTACAGTACTAATTCTTGCACTTCTGCAAACATTTACATAATATTGTCAGTTTCTTGAACAAGAAAACTGCCTCTAAAATACACCCCACAAACTACAAAGCTTAATTATAAGGACTATTCATTTTGTACACTACTCTTCATCATTTGGTGATTGTCGTCAATTATAGATTGCTTTAGGTTCTTGAAAAATTTCAATAATATTATTGATCTCAAGATCTAGCAAACCAGTTCTTGTAGTCTCTGACATACCCTTCTGGTCTCAACACCAGCCCTAGAAAGTCTTACCTGAAAAAAGAAGTTACAAAGAAATTAAAGTCAATTCTTTACTCATTAATGTTCGAGAGTTCAATTTTTAGTGAAAGCTTGTAGAAAGTACAGAAGAAGGGAGAAGAAGTAGGGAGTAAATATAAATAATTGCACCTGAGCATGGATTGTGTGGAAAATTTTGTCTCCAACAGTTGAAAAGCTAGCACTAACAACTTCTGTTCCTTCTTGATCAAGAACACTAATAACTTCATATAACATGAAGTTTTTTTGCAAACCACTGATCAGGACAACTTCTATGGTGGAACCCAAGTCTGTTAGTTCAAACACAGGCAATCTCAACCCTCCAATGTTCATCATGTTGTTAGTAGAGTCTCTGGTTCCTTTTGGCCTCAATGCTTGCTCCTTAATTCTCTTCAATTTCTCTATTCTTTCTTTCAATTGCCTTATATAAGAAGCAGCATAGTCAAGTTGATTCTGTTGTGACATTGTCTCCTAAATAAAAGAAAGCAATTTACACCATTTAGCAACCTAAACTATGTTGAATAAATCCTTCCAACCTTTTTTTTTTCCTTTTGGGTAAACGTTAGATTTTTAAAAAGTTTGAATTTGCAGATTTGATCAATCTTGAAGACGATTTCAACACTACTAATTTAAAACTTACGATTTGTTTCAAACTTTTTATAAAGCCTGATTAAAGGAAAATGTACTCCTCTTCTGTATAATTACAATTAAATTGCAGCATTGAATTGAAAGACTGTACATAGGACTGTCTGCGATGTGCTCATAAAGGGAACTTGTAACTGAACTTCACTATACCAAAAAAAAAATTGGAAGTAGAAAAACAGTACCAAAGAGAATAATTCTGATTCATAGTTATGGGTTTGTAACTTATTCATATTAGAATCATCTTTGACATTTAAAGTAGAGAATTTGATTCCGGTAAAAATAAATAAATAAATAAATAAATAAAGCTCTTTTAATGCTGGAAACGAACTTCGTTGATATTGTGCTTACGTCATAAACAATTAGATGTGGTTACCACGGAAGAGCTAATTATTATATCTTCCATGATTGAGCTGGTGTATATACACGGAAAACATACCTTGGAGGAATATTTGAAGTGATGAGAAGGGATAATAGAAGAAAGCCTGGAACACAATTCTTTCATTTGAATTCTCCGGTTCCTCTCCACCGTCTTTCGATCAAGCTTTTGTGATTGATCACTCCTTATATTGCTCTTCTTCATTTTTACTACACTTCAAACTTGGATGAATATTAAAAACAAAAAAAAAAGATTCTTGGGATTCTTATTTCACGGGCTTGCTGAAGCTTCAAAGCACTAAATAGGCGAGTAAAGTGAAAGCTTAACCAGGAAGAGAGTCCTATATATATATACATGCGCACACAGAGAGAGAGAGAGAGAGAGAGAGAGAGCGATGCTAGTCAATATCATAATGTGAAGCCGAGGAAATGAACGAGGAAACATTTGATAGAGATACTATACTATGTTGTCAATAGATTAATTGAGCCCACCAAGAACGAATATGACAAAAAAGAGAGAAGAATCTAATTGAAATAATATAATTAATTAGCTGACGAGTTTTTATTTTTAAAAAACCTTATTAAGTTAATTTAATTAAGGGTTTGTTTGTTTGGAATAATATTTTGTATAATTTTTGTAATGATTGATAATGATTATGCAGTAAAAAGGTATAGAGAAAATACATTTTTTAATAAAATAATAAATACACAAAATGTTAAATGTTACTCCTAACAAACAAGCTTTAAGAGACTTTGATTGGTCTTGATAACCATGTAGCAATTTGACATTGATACTGAAATTTAATATTACATTTGACACTAAAATTATATGAAAAAAAGACCTGATTTCTGATTTTTTTTTTTGTAAGTTTTCTCTAATTATGAAATATTCAGATTATACCTTCGTTTTATAAAATATTGGGACTGGTCCAAATAAAATTCTGTATTTTGAAAAACTTAAACCAATTGCGAAATTGTGTTTCAACCCCTTAAAGTGTCGATTGGAATTTCAATTCACTACCACTTTGGTTGTCTTTATTATAAGCTGATTTGATATTAATTATAATTTTTTTAAAACGAAAATTGTAAAATAGATATATTATATTAGTACGAGAAGGAAATAATTAGTTAATAGTTATTATATATGTTGTTAGGGTGTGTGAAGAGACGGGGTAGTAGGAAAAGAAAATGATGCATAAGTGAAGGGGTGGCTGACCAGTTGACTTTTGACTATTTGGCTGAATAAATCAGACGCCGCGCTTTCTCCGACCACTCTTTTCGGCGGAAACTTCTTTTCTTCACTAATAACTATTTTAATCAAATTCCTAATCACTACTATTTAATTTTCTAAAGTCCTTGTAAGCATCTGCATCGATTCCTATTTTTTAAAACTCCAATATCAAATCCACAGAGTACTAGATCAATTTAGAACATTCAAGACTTTAATGAATTGATTTGTGTTAAATAGAGATAAATTTATCAAAGAAACAAAATAGGGATAAATTGATAACAACTCTTATTGTGTGATGTAGAAAGACATAATTAGAAACAATTAGAAGTTTAGCTCGAAAATATATAGCTAAAATTAAAATTCCATATATTGTGCGTTGTTTCTATTGCATATTTTAGTGAATTTAACCTATGGATATATTATAATAAAATAACAACATATATTTTTTTTATATAAGACACATTTATATAACAACATATTTTTTTTATACAAGACACATTTATTTAATATCTTTGTCATATTCTTCTAAAAAATTGACTTAGGCTTCTTAGACTTGAGATATTTACACTGAACTTTGTTTTCGAATTGGATTTGAGTTGAACTTGATGTTATCTAGTCTGGGTTTAATTAAGTGGCCTAACCTTTTAGACTTAGACTTATCTTACATCAATTATATTTAATTTGCTTTTGTTATCTATTCAAAAGAAATATTCTAATTAACTATGAACTAATTATATAACTAATAACCAATTATAAATTATACTATAAGAAGGACAAAATATAGTCGAAAAATAATTATGTGACTCAAAGAAATGTAACTGTCTTTTACAATAAACGGATAAGATGAAAAATAAAATACTTTCATTGTCAATTATTCCGCACCCTTTCTCAAAACAACGTGGTTAATTATGAGCGTTTTAGACCATACTTAATTAGGGATCACTTCTCACATTAATTGTCCCATCTACGGAAAGAAAGTCCATATTTGGTTAAAATAACAACATCAATTAGATAAGAAGCTAAGCAAAATAATTATTTAAGAAAGCACATCAGATATCAAATTAACATCTTCATTTTTTATCATAAAAATCATACCTTGTAATATCCTATAAACCTACTGTTAGAAAAAACGGTCCGCCTATGACGGGTGAACCGTACCGGTCAGTCAAGGTGTGAATCGGGATCGTAAACCGAGACCAATTGGTAAACCCAATTGAGTAAGGCCCATAAGGCCTAGGGCTCATAGGCCCATTTGGTTGCTTATATACGGAGGAGGAGGAGAAAAAAAAAGAAGAGGAAGAAAAGAGAGAAAAGAAGAGGAAAAAAGGGAAGAAGAAAAGAGAATAGGAGGAAGAGAAAAATGTTTTTCCCTTCCCTCATCCTTCCATCCATCTTCCTTCCTCCATGATCATCAGTCGATGATCTCGATCCGCGTGACATCTAGATTGCGAAACAGACGAGCACTCCCGTCGACTATCCGACGGTGGTTTGCTCGCGAGACCAACATCGAAACCTGGTCCTGCAGCTGCTGTCTGCTGCTATGCTTCCGCCATAATCGAGGTAGATAACTTGAACCACTTATTTACTATACTGTTTATTAGTTAATACAGTATCGATTATTTCATGGGTATCAGAGCCAGCATGAATTTTTTGAATTTGATTCGAAAATATTGTTGGTCTCTGTCTAGGATGCCTACTGTATTTTTATTGCATTCGACATTTTGTCTCCAACGCGATTTTTGGTTCGAGTCCGTCCGGAGCCAAAATCTGAAAGTTAAAATTTTGAAATTCTGACAAACAATTTGAGATCAGCGACCTTGAAAACATAACTTTCCCAAACTTCGTCGCAAAATTCCATCGAGAAGGTCGTCAAAACGATGAAAATCCGATCAAAAAATACTGGGTGAGAAGCTTACAGATGAATTTGTTTCCTCTGATCCAATAAGCCACATGGCGCATTCTCATTGGTTGAACGTGGACCAATCAGAACGCATTACTTGACATTCGTGGCGTGCTCCTATTGGTTGGTGAAAAACATGCAAACCACTCAGAATATGACAAGTGTCCCGTTAACCAGACAACTTTGATTCAGTCAAATCTGACTGAAATGTGGACCAATCATCCTTGTTGGAGAATTTTTCAGGGATGCCTTAGTTGAGTTTGGAGAGCAGAAGCGAGTTGAAGTGAGGTGAGAAAAACAACACCAAGATTTTTATAGTGGTTCGGCCAATCATGCATACGTCCACTACCTAAGTCTCACCACTTAGGATTTTCACTAAAACGAAGATTGATTACGGCTCAATCCAACAAAGCCTTACACGAAGGTTGATTACAATTCATACCTTCAAAGCCAACAAGGTTGATTACGGCTCATACCTCTAAAGCCAACAAGGTTGATTATAGCTCAAACCTCTAAAATCTACACAAGGTTGATTACGACTCAAACCTCTAAGGCCATTACAATGTTGTTTTCCATAGGTTCACAACCAACCTTATCCACTCTCAACGAGTTTACAAAACATTTACAAAGAAATGAAGTTCTATGCTAGAGTACATGTGTTGACATAATGCTTTTGATTTTCTCTCTAGCTTGATTTTGGTGTTTTGGGGGTGATGAAATGATGAAAACATTTTGGACTTGAAAGCATATGATCATCCATATTTTCTGCCATTCCTTGATGTATTTATAGTTTTTTCAAGCCATTTGACCGTTGGTGTTGAGAAACTAGTCGTTGGAGTCTGTTTATAGTCGTTGCAGCTGTCTGTGCCACTCTCACGTACGTCATGATTTACTTACTTACGCTATCTGGGTATTTTTACAGCTTACGTACGTTTCACACATTCTTACGTACGTTGATCATTGATCTTCATGATTCACGTACGTTGCATAATACTTCACGTACGTGTGTGTCACTCTTACGTACGTAATCGTTTCCTTACGCACGTTAGACACCACTTTCAACATTCCAGTGGCTTTTGCTTGTCTTCACGCCTTCTCTAACGTACGTGACTCTTTCTTGACGTACGCGAGGCCTTTGTTATGTACGTTAAACTCACACTAACGTACGTTAACTACATCAGAGTCTTTGTTTCACAATTCCGAGCTTTCCAATGTGTTTTGCTTCAACTCAAATGTTTTGCACATCTTCAAAAGACAAAAAGAACTTAATGTTGATCACCCTTGATCCAACACATCGGACGACACGTGTCACATTGACAGCGACACACAACTTGCGTGGTCCAATGAGTTATTGACACCTGGCACACGGTCAGCACAGTCAACGTGACTGTACAACACGTGTCCCAGTGACAAATCGACTGATTGTACTTCCATGTTAGCAACAGATAACACCCACTGAGTGGCACGTGCAGTAGTTGCCACGTGGCAACCACCTCATCGACATGTGTCATGACACGCAGCGACGCCATCTGGATTGGTAACCACGTGGTCAAATCACAGGATGACATGTGTCCCATACTGACATGTGTACATCGGTGATGATGAAATGTGGCGGCGGAATGGATGACGCTCGTGGTGGCGCGTTGCTTCTCGTGGCCGTTAACCACGTGCGCGTGTGAGCGCGTAACACGTGTTCCAACCTCCATTTTTTGCCAAATTTTCGGAGAAATTATTTTTGATTTTTATGAAATTTTGGGTATATTTTTCATAATTTTTCGAGTTTCAGAAAAAAAATTTCCAATTTGTTTGGTGTATGAAAATTGTTTAAAAGTTGTGAAAAATGATTTTTTTTTTCAAGAATTATTTTGGAAATTAGTTTTTCAAAATAATTGATTTGGAAACGTGCAAATATTGTTCTCATTTAGATAATTGGAATGGAATTTTAATTATTTGGGTAATGCACAAGTATGTATGTGCCCATTTTATTTGTAATTTATTACAAATAATCAAATAGGGTAAAACCATATTGCATTGAATAAAGTAGGCATTAAAAAAAAAATTACACGACTCCCAAAATTGAGTATTTTAGGAAGATGGTGGTCGTAATGGGTAGAATAGAATTGTGCATTTAGTGTACAAAGGTCCAATATTACTCCATGATCGTGAAAAGAGATCATGAGAAGTGGGACATCCACTTTAAAGTCGTATGATTTGTAGAATTCTCGAGAAATTGGTGTGACCAGTTATGAATTATATTCTAACATGTTGGATAATGGTTCATTGTGTATCCAATTGGGAGACAATGGTACGAGGCTAAATACTATATTCGTGTAGTATTTATTGTGGGGATAATTGTTTAGCATTATTTGTATGTTAATACTGTCCGATGTTAATATATGTATATTAACATTGAGATCGATTGTTTGGATTGCATGTTGATTTAATAAATGATGCTAATTTCATTTATTATTTTGACTTATTATCGTGATGATTTGCCTTAATTTAGTATGCAATATTTTAGTGTGTACAATATATTGTCTAATTATTAAGTTTGCCTTAATAATTGAGATGACCAACATGGATTCCCCTAGGTCAAGTGGACTTTAAAAGTTAATCCAAATAGTCATTATTTACTGTCTATAAAATTAAATATAGTATAATTAATTATTAAGATCGAGATGATAATTGTACTCCTAGTGTACTTTTTGATTCGAAGCTTAATAAGACGTTATACTAGTTTAATTTTTGGTTGGATCGTAAATATATATGTATTGCTATGAATTGCTTGTGTGCAACTATATTTTATTGTTTGTCATGTTTATTTTTGATATTCACTGCTTGTAAAGGTGATTGATGTCGAGCCATACGTGGACGTATGTTGAGCTACGTTGAGCTTAGGTGACACCAATCATAAAACCTAGATTTTTATAATCTAATGTGTAATTTAAGAGCAAAATCTCGTACCCCATTGAACTTGGTTATGATCGAATTTAATAAGGAAGAGAATACCACTCAACACTTTGACTGAATTGCCTATAAGATGTGGAAATGACAAATTCCACTACTTCCATCATCTTGTTAGTGTAAAAGATGATGAAGTCACTTGGCTATTTTTGCAAGTATCAAGATGCAATCATTTGAAAATTGCATTTAAGAAGCAGTTGGTTGGCGTGACACTAACTAGAGCTTGTGATCTTTGACCATCAACCTTGATACTTATTACGGGTATCATAATCATGCAAGTAGAGGCGTAAGGCTTACATGATTAGAAAGGTAGTGATATTGATCATTGTTTGGTCAATGACAAGGCCCAATATGTTATCCACTTCTTGCCTAGAAGTTAGGAGCAAATCAAGTTATACCTAACCCATGATTATCTCATACTTAAGATCTTGAGGAATTTGACAATGTCTAATTCTATTGGATAAATTTCAATACAAAGACAAGGAAAAATGTTTAAGAACCTCAAGTCCTTGAGAAGTGAGAGACTAGACAGAATTTCCAGGAAATCCTTGAACATGAACAACATTAACATTTTGTGAGTAAAATGTTAACTACCAAAGGCACATCACCTATGGGCAGATGAAATTTTGAGAGAATGTAGCTCAAAGTCACATAAGTGAGAAGAGTTATCTTGTTCAATGTTCTTTACTTGAATTTCGTCTTTAGATGAAGACTTATTCAATATTAAGGATCCTCACAATGAAGTTTTTGACATGACTTCATTGAACACCAACTAGTTCTAAGAAGGAACAAGTTGAGCATGCAAGAAACGACTCAAAAATGGGAGTTGAAGGTGTTGGTTTGTACGAGCTAGTCTTCTACAAAACCGAACCATTTCTTGCAATAAATTATGTCGTAACCTTATTGAAGTTTGCCTTCAATTTGTGTCATAACAATAAAGGTATTTGCTAGACCATGTTTGAGTGGGAACTACTTTGGCACTAAAAGTGGTTTCTTAGTTAAGGTAAAAGACCTAACTATTAGAAAATCTAGTTTTCATTTGTTGCTACTTCACGTGATCATGAAAGATTATGTGAAGTTAATGCATGTAACTCGAACACTTTAGCAAAATCGAATACATCGATTAGCTGAAGTGGGAGTATTAGGCAATTGTATAAGTTCAAGTTGTCCAATTGCGAGCATTGCAATAAGGAATACTAGAGAAGAAACCATTTCAAAAGGCATTTCGAGCTGAATTTTCGTTGCTGTTAATCCACTTTTGATGTATGACGTCAAAAGAATGATAGGGCAGGGCTAAAGTCTGACGCTTTGTCACTCCTGTATATATGATTGTAGAAGGTGCAATCATATCTATTTGATTTCTCATAAGTAAGAATAGTCAAGACGGTTCTTACTTATTGTTAGTTAAGATGAGAATCAAATAAAGTTTTGTGCATCGACTAAGGTCATGAATTTCTATAAGACATGTCCAAAGCTTTGTGTGATGAAAGGGAAATGAACATAAGCTGTTTATTCCTATAATCCATGAAAGTCCGCATTGCGGAGAGGAGAAATTAAACTCTCATCAATATGGTGAGAACTATGATGACAAAGGCCACAAAGTTCAACAATATGTATGCTCTCTAAATTCGTTACTTGTATATCTCATGAGTTGTGGATTGGTCGAGCGTATGACCTATAGCACTTGAAACTAAGAGATGTATTGTCAATATCCATGATACCTTAGTTGAAAAGACTAAGAGGGAGGTGTTAGATATCCTGCTATGTTAAATGATACAGTCCTAGTGGGATAATGCGAAATTGGCATAGTAACGAGTTATATGAAATCATATTCCTTAGGGAATAGATTTCTTAACTGGGAGAAAGTGGAAAAGATTTTCCTTTATTTGAGACTCAGGAACAATTCCCTTAGGATTACTCCATCCGAGTGGGAGAATTCTTGAAGAGGATGAGGGATGAGGTAGAAAGTTAAATAATGTAAATCATTAGATCACATCATTGGGTTTTAAAATCTCAAGAGATCAATCAAAGCGATTGTTATCTCTTTCTTTGAAAGGGATGCATCGACTGAGGCCTTGGATTTTAAAATCTCAGAAGATTGATCCATTAATCTGTGCGATTCTTATCTCTTTCTCTGGAAATGATGCATCAACTAGATCTTGGAATGATTCAACTTTTATCTTATCTACCTCAAGCGTGTGCGGATGTTCTTGATCCTGACTTTAGTATGACCAAGATTCCTATTTTCTAGTGGAAGTAGGGAACATGAATCCAGTGGGAGTTCTTATAGGGAACTTAAACCTAGTGGGAGCATTTCAAAAATGCATATCCAGTGGGAGTTCCTATATGGAGCTTGAACCTAGTGGGAGTGTTTTTGAAAATGCGTAAAACTAAAAGGGATAAAGTTTCACGATGATATTGTTTGATAAATAAAGTCTTATAACGACATGTATTCGATAAATGAATCGATCGTGATCCTTTTAGCAAGCACACAAGTCAATTGAGAACCTATGATTATGTTAAAGGTTCATTCATCCCCATGAGTAATATGGATTAAGCAATGGAAGTACAAGTGACTTTTGAGATTGAACCATGTTGAAAACTGGTTGATCTACCCAAAGGGTAAGCACCCATTGGAGATAAGTGGATACGTGAACGATATATGGAGTAATACATCAATAATCGTTTAAAAGGGATTTCCTCAACGAGATTGGCAAGTCCAACTTGTTGAAAGATTTATCTTCATCGAATAGACTTTGGTTATTCGGACTAGTCTATGCCTTGAACTACATTATGAAATGTAGAGACTTATTTTCTCAATAGAGAATTTGGAGTAGAGACCTATAACGTTTAACCTATTGGTTTCTTTGTCCAATTCTCAATAGAGAATTTGGAGAAGAAACCTACATGGTTTACCCTAATGGTTTCATTGTCCAAGGTTAGACCTTAGACATTTTTTTGATAGGGATGGTCTATTCATGTATGTTATGATAATGCCAAGGTGAATCTTGTTATTTTGACTTAGTGTGGACATCACAATCATAGCTAGAATTGGTCTAGCATACTTGAATGACTCTAAAGATTGTCATGATCCAACTTTTAGATATACATTATGGGTTGACCTTGGAGTCAAACTCCAAGAGATCGTTTGATTGAGTTGTTGCTCTTCTCTATGAGATAGATCAACAAAGTACTTGATGTTTCAAGATGCAGAAATGCATAACTCATAGATACCTCGTGACTAAGCGCAAGTCTCTTAGTAAGTGCATGTGTCTATAAACCTATGTGAGAGGAATAACCTATAAGGAATGTTCTTCATACTAATATCATATGAATATTTTTTATAATATAGAATACATGTGTTGATTACAAGATCATATCCTGTAATACACAAGTTAATGCCTAGATGTGCATAATGCTTAGAGTTTTCTATGCAATTAAGTTAGCTAGCAAATATTGTTCCAACATATAAGGATGATATTGGAAAGCGGTGAATTAGATACTTGGATGCTTTAGAGGCATTGTAATGCACTGTGTTATTATAAAGGCTTACAATACAATGAGACATAATGGTTATTCCATGTAATGATGAGGACTATAGGGAAGTTCATATCTAGTTATGTGTTCTTACTTGGCAGAAAAGTCACTCCACATAATAGTGAGGAACACATATATAAGTGTGTGGTAAGAGAAGCTGAGACCATAGCTTTGTTAATTGTAGTACAATGTGAAGGTTAGCTATATACTAGAATGGTCCACTTAGCACTAACCACCTAAAGAATCTTCGACAGTTCTTAATGAGAGTCAGCCTCGATTACTTAAAGATCAAGAAGATCTTTCATAAGTCTAAGCAAATCGAGATCAAGTATTATATTGTCAAAAAGACTTGGTTGTACAAGGACAAGTGAATTTGAGCACAAGTTTCACAATGAGAAGTGAATTTGAAATGTAAGTCCATGCGAGACGTGATTGTAGATCCGTTAATAAAAGCCCATAAGGAATAAGTTCCTTAAGACCTGCATGGCATACGGAATGTGTAATCCTTTAAAACATGATCTTTAATAAGATTATTATAAGCAATCCACGAGCACAAATATTGAGAGTTAACATTTGTTGTAGCGTTGAGTGTGAAAGCATGTTGGACAGAAAAGTAACCCACTCACACGGGTGTTTACCTTAATTTTCCAAGTTCGTTGTGGGAAGAACTAAGATGAGGCTGATTTTGAACGTAGAAAGAGAGCGCGTTCATAATCAAGAGGTCGTCTTGCATTTTACAATTGTGAGTTCATTGTAAAAGGCAAGAAAAAGTCGTATGAAAATATATGTACGCCATATGATAAATTCCTATGTGGATCATTAAATGATCAGATGCCAAAATTAAGAGACTTTTAGCATATTCTGTCTTAAAGGCAGAAGTAATCATGTTAAGTGTGGATTAAGGTTAGATGGTGAAACACATTGTAACCAAAGCTTCTGTGTGATGTTGATAATGTTGTATAACATGCGCTCCTCCAATGGAAGGAATGAACACCACAACATATGATCATACAATGTGTGTTATATACACAACCATAGGGATGAAAAATATTAAAAAACGATCTCGCTTTTCCTAGTGTGAGACCCTTCCGTGAACATATGGTTCTTGGTACTACCTACCCTTAGAACCCTTAACACATTTAAAACATATAGTTGAGTTTGACTACTTTAGCTTGTCGTTAATGGTCATGATTGATTCGACCAAGCGTGACTAGCTGAGCAAGTAAACTCGGCTATGCAGATTGTCTGGTGTAAGAGGAAAAATTTGTTTCTATACGCATTCGCACTAGTCTCAATAGTTCGCTAATCTGGCTCTCATGTGATACGTCATGTGATGTGTGAGCTATGAGTAAATCTTTCGTGAGATCGGGAAATTCGAAAGCAGCAATTGTGTGGTTACGAACTAGGGGAATGCATATGTTCCAGCAGTCTGAGCTGTTGTTGCATACACATTAGCAGAATGGAGCTGTTCTACGAAAGACGCCTTCTAGCAGGACTGTGTTATGAGATGTTATATAACCCTAACAGGTGTATAACAAATAGCTCTTATCGCATGCTGGTCGCACGGTCTATTTGTCTGTATGGCGAAATGATCGAGTATGGTTACATAAGTGTTAACCATGTTGCATAATAATATATGACACAAGTGTAGGGTTTCGATGTACATTAAAAGAGGTTTAACACAGCGGAAGCAAACAATTTTTCATCGAAAACCAACCAAGATACACTCACGAAAAATCACAATCAAAACAGAATAACAAGGAACAAAGATGTGTGCCGAACTTTAAACACCAATAGAGCCCGTACCGAAACAAAGTTAAGGTACCTTTCCCCTTGCCTTGATGCCAATTAAAAGGACTGCAAATTTATACTCCTATATATGTTCACACACACAAAAAAAAACTATATGGTAAAGGGGATGTGCTAGCAACAACAAAATCTGTCCAAAGAACACCTAGGGCAATCGGCTTAGGCTCTAAGCAAAGAGAGTCATGTATCTTTGTTTAAGCTATAACCAGAGGTTATTATGGAGGCTTAGAAGAAAATAAGAAAAGGTTTTTGCTTCTGTTTTCCTTCCTCAAACTTGGCTGGACCTAGAAGAGAAAAGAAGAGAGTTGTGTGTTGGAAAAAGAGTTATACTTTTTTTCACACTCTTTGGGCTGCCAAAATTATTTATTAATAAAACCCTAAAGTCCTCCTATATATTCAATGTTTTTAGGCACTTAAAACACCACAATATCTGCTGGAATTAATCACAAAAAACCGGCCAAATATCATGCAAATGTAGTGTCCTAGTTTGACCGAACTAGCTTAGATTTTAAGAGTCCATTTCCAACACAACCTCTTCCCTTCTTTTTCTTCTTTTAATTTCTGATAATTAAGGCCATGTCCAGGTCAAAATCCACATCCAATGTGGGCCTCCAATGTGGGCCTAATATGATCCAAAATTATTTTATCCAATAAAATAAATCGGTAAAAAGACGATTTTACCTTTAACCTAGTTTTTTATCGTGTGCGATCCTGTAGGTCTATTCAATGTTGGCAATGAGCCTTGGACCCATAAATCATAGGCGGTCTCTAGCAAGACACTATGATTACCCAAATTTAATAGATGTTATAGGCATTAACAAGACCTAATGCAACCTTCTACGACCATTTGCCTCTTGATATCCTGATTAGCATAAGGCATTGACCTAGTCATCCTTATTTATTGCTGAATCATTTTCTTGACTATCTGGTAAGATTGATTATTTCAAATAAATGATTTCTCTTATCATTTCATTTGGGTATGGCCACACACTACTCAATCTCTACCAATCAAGTGGCCGGTGATATCTTATCTCTTTACGAGATGGGCAATCCCATCACTTCACTCATGTTTATTTACGAGACTCTCTACATACCCAATCATACCCATACTTTTCAACCAATTACGGCTACGTTAGGCTTATGTCAAAGTATAAGACAAGTCACCAAAAACCCCCATAGTGATTTTAGGTATGAGGATTCCAATATAAGCATTGATTGAGAATGACTTGCCATAATGCAATATTCTTATTAATGGATCGAATCCAGATACCTTGTTCCAAACTTTGTATCTATGAACTCTGGTAGATATTCCCTATCCATGACCCGTAGAACACGATCATCACACATAACTCATACTCGTCTTAGTTTATTTCCACTCTCGTAGTTATAATCGACTAGGGATGTTTATAATGAAATTCTTTATCACTTCCAGGTTCTACTACCAAGGTCCTCAACCTTGATAACTTAAGTACCGAATATTCCTTCATAGACATATTATCAACCATATATGCACATAAAATAAATGAATGATAAAACTAATGCCTCATATTTTTATTTCCAAAATAAAAGGTACATATACAATGAATTGGGGCTAGGGCTTACACTAACAATCTTCCACTAGCACTAGTCCTAAACAGACATAATCCTAAGAACAAAAGACCTTACATGAGAGTCATGTCTATCTCTAGGTAACTGCTCGGTCAAAGGGTCTGCGACATTGTTGTGAGTACTTCACACCTCCTCTATCGACGATATCTCGAATGAGATGGAATCTTCTGAGTATGTGTTTGGATCGTTGGTGTGACCTGGGCTCCTTAGCCTGTACGATGGCCCCATTGTTGTCACAAAATAGCTCTATGAGATCTAGGATGTTTGGGACGACTCCTAATCCTGAAATAAATTTCCTGATCCAAACAACTTCCTTTGCAGCTTCTGAAGCTGCTATATACTCAGATTCTGTGGTAGAATCAACAACGATGTTCTGTTTTGAGCTCTTCCAGCTAACAACACCTCCATTCAAA
>CAODLS011019670.1:0-13457 GCA_948243855.1 Flueggea neowawraea
GGGGAGAATTTGCTAGACTCAATTTTCCGCATCTTCGCCACCAAGGTGCTCATGTGTCTGGTGAATTTGGTGACTATAAACCTCTGCATTCCTCTGTTGATGCTAAGTTACAAGCCATTTGTCAAAGTTTGGCTATTAGTAGCTCGCACAAGCAGGGGAAAACAGGGGACCTCTGTTCTGGTTCTGGATCAAAGGTGAAGTCTTTGGAAACAAAAAATGAAAATCGTGGATCTTTGAAAGGTGAATTGAAAAGGGAGTTTGATATTTTTGGGGTCGAGGACTACAAGGTTGATAAATTGTCGTCATCTTCGGCTTCTTCAGATGATCAGTCCATGGCAGGCTCTTCCTCACCTGAATCTGAGATTTCTTTCTTGGATTTCTCTGATTATTCGAATGGTTCGCATTGGGATGAGACTGAAAATTTCGGTTTGGAGAAGTATCCCTCAGTGGAGATTGATTGGGCGGCTATTTAAGTCCTATATAGTATCTGTAACATATATTTTTTTTTTGTTCAATGTTGTTTTGGAGTCTTTAGAAGTCAGGTCTGCAATGAAATTTTTGACAGTTGCAGAAGTGATATTAGGGTTCGGGTTTAGTTACAAGTTAGTTGGTGATGTTATATAAAGTAGAGCTCATGTCTCTCCACCTTGGTCTAGCTGATACCTTTTTTTGCTTGCTTGACCATGGAAGGGTTTGTAAGTTGAGTTTGGTCTGTATGTTTAGATCAGTGTATTAAAGATGTCTTTTCTTTTTTAAGGTATCAACGTATGCTTATTTGATATTTAGTTATTTTGTTTCATGGGTTTTGTGGTTTATAACATGTTTGCTCAAATGTTCTTAGCTCGAAATGATTCATGTTTGTCTGGTGTTTGGGGTTGCATGTTTTTATCCAGTTAATTATGAGGATGACTTGTATAGAATTATGCAAATCATGCCTTATCAGCGTGGAGTTTATTATGAAATCAATCGAACTCTTTGTGCTTTTGTGCTCTTTAGTTGGAAGTTCAAAGACCAAAAAAACCAAAAACGGAATAGGCTAAAATACTTTTTTTTTATTATTATTACTTAGCATTAATTGCTTTATTTTTTTTCAAAGAAATTAATATCAAATTTGACTTTGTAGAATTGCCATTCAAAACATAATGTTGACGGAAAATTTTGGAGGGACCACAAAAATACATGCAGTTCACATGGGTGCCAATAAGAACAGTTTGAAGTCAATTTGAGCACTGAAAGATCAAATGTTTGATTTTTGGTAGAATAAATGAAATGATTTATAAAAAAAAAAAGTTGAGAACCAATTCCATTACTTAACTTTTGAATATAATTGAATATGAAAGAATGCATGTGTCTTCTCAAAGTGTTCAATCACATTGAAGCAAAGAGGTCCAATAATTGCATAAATTTGTAATGCAGCCATCGACTCTGGAAGCTGCACATGAAGAATTGAAGGTTTTAATGCCTCCATTTAGGATCGTCATGTGCTTCTTCCTTCTTTATAGATCCTGTGGCGACCACCATGGAGGTTATTTAGAGAATGGGCCTTCGTGGATGTGGGGACAAATTGATTCTGCACAAAGATTAGTATAAATTTTGTTAGTTAAATATATTAAATTTCATAATTTTTATAAGGCTTATTTAATTAAAAAATATAATTTTTAGATTAATTAATAAATTTGTTACGAATTATAAAATTTGGTAAATTAGTACATGAAATTTAAACTGTATAATAATTTTGTCATTTACTTATAATCTATTTATTTTTTGTTAGGATTTTTCACCTAGTTATTGATATGGTAGTTGAGGCGGTGTCTTACTTGGCTGCGTGTTGATGTTATCTCAAATATTATGGTGCTTTCATAGTAAACTGAGGATGATAGTAGGACTGATAATTACTGACACGTTTATGACACGATAATACGATTACGGTGTACACGTTTATGATACGATAACATGATTACGGTGTATATGATTATGACACGACACGAATGACACGACTGACACGAATTGTCACTCCTAGATGATAGTTTGATAGATTGAGTAGATTGTATAATTTTCCAAATATGATGATGCTTTCATAGTTAATTGAGGATGATAATTTGATAGATCGAGTAGATTGTATAATAAAAATATAGAAAAAATAGATATATTTTTAAGAAAATTAAATACAAAATATATGATTTGCTGAAACAATATAAACAAACCATCTTCTGTATAAATTTTCAACTGAAACCAATAAATCTAACTGAAAATAAAAATTCCAAATCACAAAACACCAAAGCAATCGAATCATGATTTGCAATGGAAGCGTCCAGGATCTCCCACCACTTTGGATGGTTATTCAATTTTCTCACCACCGTAGTCATGATTGACAGGTGAGAACAGCAAAACCATGGATTGCTAGTGGCACTTTTGTTCTCACTCCCACACAAACAGAAAAAGAAAACAAAAATTAAATACATACAAACTTTCTTATCGCTTGAAGCATGAGATAAGGAATTTGGTGACCACCATGCCCTAAAAGCTCAATCCAATCTAATATTCTTATTCTTTCTTCCAAGCATGCCAAACCAAGTTCACATTATCACAAAGTGGAAAAAATTTAAAGAGTGCCTCAAAAGTCATCCTTGGGTCATCAAGAATCCTTGCAAAGCCGTAAATATATAAATCATATGAATTTTCTTTCTTTTTTCAGTAAATCACGCTTTTGTATATTAAAGATTCGAATTAAACTTTTAGTTAAAAGAAGAGGAGTATAGATCACGTCACCATAATTCTTAATGGTATTTACATAAATTTTCTTAAATATCAATATCATTGAGAAAAAAACAAAAAATATTAGTCTTAATTTTTAAATAAAATTAAAATATGAATAACGGTAATTATAATTATGAGATATTTGGTTATTAGTTTAATAAACCAAATCAAATATAGGTTCGTTTTTCACCTTTTTTTTTTGTTTGATCCTAGACCAATACAATATTTTTTCAACAAAAAAACTAGTCTGCAGAATAAAGCATCCAATTGGAGGCCAAAAGAGTGCGAATGGGATCAAAGAAAATTCTTCCTTGTAATTCTAAAAGTGAATTCAAGGATTCTTCCATCCAAAGGTGGAAGTAAGTCATAGAACCAAGTTGCATAAATATCGCACTTTACAGGTTTGAATGATGTGGCATTGCAGAGTACATTCATGTTCGAACTTAAGCTAAGAATCCCACCAACGTTAACCTAGCTATTACCTTTGAGGATGCTAGGCCCAGTTGGCATATGCAGAATTTTGCCACCATCGTTCATCCGAGGCAACCTTTTTCAAATCTCTGAAAATATCAATTGAGATTTAAGCATGCATGCATGTATGTTAGGGAGGAATGTTTTATATAAAGTGTTTACTTTTCATTAGGTGGGCGATACATTTTTTCTTTGGTTAATTAGAAAACGTTTCCTTCATTAAAGGAAACAATAGAGTCTAAACAGCAGAGTTAAGACAGAAACAAGAGTAGAAAGACCTAAATAAATTACCATACAATTGAGTTTACCATGGAGGGACCAACAAAAGACAAGCTGCATGAAAAACAAAAATGAGATTAATGTTGAACGAATAATAGGATTAATATTTTGACTTTTTATAGATCAATCAAACTGTAGAAAGACCGACGAAGTAAACTTGAAATTGTCTCCAAGGTCACAAATTCTATTATTAACGGATGTAATAATTAAAATGACTAATCTTGAAAAGAACCGCAGGAAAATTATATGTAATCTTCTTAGTTGCTTACTATTTAGAAGTGCACTTTTTGTGAAATATGACATGATAATATTTATAACTTAAAAATATGAATTTAATTTATGATATTGAGTGGTGTATAGAGTATATATATACAACAACATGATTTTTAATTGAAAATTCTTCTTCTTCTTCTTTTTCTTCTTCTTTTACCTGTGACGAAGCACAAGTCTCTTCGTTAGTTAATTATTAATATTAAAACACTACTTATTAAGCCTGAGGTCTCGAATTCAATTGTAACAAAAAAAACTACTCAGATTTTGATTTCCATATTTTACTCAAACACCCTCCTTGTTACCATGTCTCTCAAACCCTAACACTTCATTTGGATGGAGTGTTAAGGTCGGATAGGATATGATAAATTATAAAAATTTTAATTCTTTGTTGTTTGGGAATTTTTTGCATAGGATAAGAAGGAATAAGAGCTCTTATTTTCTTAACCAACCAAATTGGTGGGTTAAGATTAAATAAGAAAAATAAATTAAAAAACATATTTTTATTTTACAATTTTATCCTTCTCTATTTAAACATATATTAGGGTTATAACTGTTTACTATATAATTCTAGATTATTAGATTAATACATTAGATTACAAATAAAGCCTTAATATTAGATTATTGCATTAGATTACAAATAAGGTAGCAATCATTTAGGATCTCAATATTAGTTTCTTTATGTTTTTTTGATCGAGAGTTTCTCATTATTAGTTATGAACAATATTTAATTTTGTTGCAAATAACTTTCAAATTTACTGTCATTTTAAGAATATTTGGTTGATTAAAATATTTTTGTTATTTTTCATAAATTAAGTATAACAATTATTTCTGTATCTTTTATCAGAGGATATAAATAGTAAAATTATTATGTAATATTCTTATTTTATCTTTTATTAATTAATATTTTAGATAACCTATTATATCCCAATTTAAAACTCTCAATGAAATTTTATAATCTTAATCTATCATATCTTATCCTATGCAAAGTGTTAATTAAACTTCCAAATGAAGTGAAAATTCTTTGTCATGTATTTTGCTTCCATCGTGAAAATTGCAGGCAACCCTAAACTTAGGTTTCTTACGCACTTGTCTTCTCCCTCTATCGTGCCGACCTCGTTTATTGTTTTGCTCACCGACGTTGTTTCTCTGTCTCCCTCTAGAAGGAAAAAAAGAAAAAATAAACTGGAGGAGAAAGAAAGAAATATAAGGTTCTTTTGGAGATAAAACAAAAGTGAATCAAAAGAGATGAGGTGGGTTTTGGCAGCATAGTTTTGTCGTGAGATGTTAGGACTTTTTGATCAGGCTTTGAAATTATCATTCATGAGAGATATTCATCCATTATTATTGGATGAATCATCACCAATTTTATTGTTTATGATTTGAAGTGAAAATTGCAGGCAACTTCGATGATGTGCATGGAAATGGGAAGCTTCTTCGATCGGAAGAGGCATAAGGACTAGCGAATTTTCTAAGTTTGTCATTATTATCTGGGGAATTCATATCTGCTAAACGATGAATATTGTTGCGTTACTGTTGGCGCATCACTGCCTTTCTTCATGTAGGATGTCCCTGAAACAAAATTGAGTGGGAGTGTTTATTTACGAACCCTCTTAGTGTTGCCTTTGCCTTTTGTACTTTTTTTTTTCTTTCTAAGTTTCAATTTCTTAGGAATCTTTTGATTAATTGGAGTCCCGAACACAGATTTTATAGATAAATAAGCAGCACATTGTCTTAATATTAGAGTCCAAATTTCTTCAAAAAAAAAAATTTAGAGTCCAATTGATAATGAAAAAACACAAATATACCAAAAAAATAAATACCAACTTTGAAAAGTTACCATATGCATCAAATTATTTCTAAAAATGCCAACATTGAGGAAATTATTTACACAAATATAAGAATCCGAAACCACATGCAAAAATTGAGTTCTCCCTAGAAATTGAAGAAATATCGCGAGAAAAAAATATATTTTCGCAGCCTTTGTACAGAGTGCTGTGCATAAGGTAGATAAATGGTGGATAAACTGTGCTTAACACCAAATATGAAATTTTTCTTAAAAATGAAAAGTACTTTTTTTTTAATAAGTGGTGTACAAATAGTGGACAATAGGTATATACAATGAGTTTTGAACTAATTTAGTTAATAAATTTTGTTTCATTTAATTTTGATTAGAGAAGTATATATAGATGTACAACATGTGTATAAATGGTGGACAAAAAAAGTTTTAAATTCATTTATATATTAATTTAGTTTTTAACTAATTTAGGGAGTACAAATGGTGCACAAAATATGTTCAAATGTATACACAAATGTCTCTATGTTGTTTTTCCAATCACATTTTGTAAAAGGTTTACAATTGGTGTACAAATGGAGTACACTTTTTTAAACTAATTAAGTGAATTAGTTTAGTTTCATTTAATGATATTTTGTTAATTTTTATTTAAAAAAATTCATTAAAAAAAGAATTTATGCTAATCCATATATTTTAAATGAATTTTAATATTTTTTAATTTTTAAGAACATAAAAGTCCTTGTAGACGGACCAAAACTAATGAATCACCTTCAATTTAGGACTAATAAGTGATTTTGCAAAGTTCAAGGAACGAATAGGTAATTTTTTTTCTAAATGAAATCTTGATCATTGATTCCAAGCATGAAAACCCTACCGCTGCCATCACCCATGTTGTCTCTGTTGATTCGTACAATTTCGTTGAGATCATCGCATCGTGTCACTCTCAAATTATGATTTTGGAGAGAGAAAGACAGAGTTATTTCAGAGAGAGAAGGAGAGAGAAATTATTGGGAGAAGGTGCAACAAAAAGGAAGGAAGATAGAGGAAAGGAGAGAATAAGGAGGTTGTTGCGATAACCGAAGGGCCAAATAGAAAAGGAAGGAGAGTGGAAGATGTAATAACTCTCCCGTTCTGATCAATTCTCTATAGCATTCCGACCAACTCTGACAAAGTTTTTGGTGAAATGTCACTTGATTGATAATAATCCTTGTTTATTTGAGAATTTGATTTTAGAAAGCTTGAGGTGATTTTTTTTGGTGTTTGAAAAATTTTAAGGATGTTATCTATGAAAGTTTGGGTGTGGTTAAGTCCTGAGAATGACTAGATTTATGATTTGAAGTTAAGAACACGTTGGAGGCATGATTTTGTATGCGTAGAGCTTGCTAGAAGCCAACTACGTGCACAACGATGACAACTATGCACGTTGAGCGTGGTTCGGATGGGTTTGAGGGCTGTGTAGGCCGTTTGTGTGCGTTGGACATGGTTTATGAGCACGTTGTTCATCGTTGGGACTTGAACCGTGAGGACCTTGAGCCATCGGCGTGCATTGCACATGTAGTGTGAACGTTGTTCTTCGTCTGGAATTAAGCCGTGGGGATTTCAGGTCGTCTACGTGCATTGTTGAAGGTCTATGCACGTAGAAGGCGACCTGGGTATGAGCCGAGAGTTGTTGAGCACCGCCTACGTGCGTTGAGGGAAGCATCTATGCACGTTGAATGCTTTCTGTGTGCGTAGATGATGTACTACGCATGTTGATGAGCCAGAAATGCTGAAGATGAGTGATACGCTGTGTTTTGGCGAGATGAGTTTATATTTACCTTCTTACCCGACCTTCATTCGTCATTCCTCATCTTTCACTCTCTCTCACTCTGAGACAGATTCTCTCTCTTTGTATTTGCTTCTCCAATGTGTCTAAACATCTTTGGAGATAAGATCGAGCATCTAATCTCTTCTTTTCATCCTTTTAATGCATTTGATTTTTGAACCTCATTTTTGTCCGATTTGTTTTAGGGATTTTGATTCTTGGTAATTCTGGTGAAATGGATGCTAAGGATTGTTAAAGGACGATTGTTTGAGGTAAGATCGTCCTTCATTTCCTCTTATTTCATCATTTCCATGTATTAATCTCGGAATCACTCTTTTGGGCCGAATTTGCATCTAGGGTTCAGATTTGATGTTTCTGTTGGAATGAATGTTAGATAAAGATTATCTATGGTTATTTGAGGTTAGAGGAACCTAGATTAAGCCCATAATCAAAATATTTGAGGTTGCTCTGAATGGGCGAGGGTTTGATTTGGGTTTGTGTAGATCTTTGATTATTTTAAGTTGTTTTTGCGAAACCAACCATAGATTTGGGTTCTTGAGGTTGAGTTTGATCAGTTTAGGTGTTTGAAACTGATTTCTATCTGCTGAATCGAGAAATGGATTAATGATTAGGAGGTTTAAAACTTGACATTCTATAGGTTTGAGGTTAAAAATATAGTTTTTGAATATTTTGGAGTTTAATTCAATAATAGAAATACCTTGGGTATTAATTAACTTTGAACAGTTTGAAGACTTGATTTTCCTAGTACATTGAGGTCTGAATGTCGATGAGCGATAAGGTTTCGATTTGAATATGATTTCAAACATCGTTGGCGTTTGAGCCTCCATTTGCATCTCATGCATGTTTTGTATTGCCACAGTCACTGTATTTGATAAGTTTGTAAATATTTTTTTCAGCTCAGCTCAGTTCTTCAGATGACCAGCCATCGACCGACAGTCAGTGTTTCAGAGGTTGGAAGCTCGACATCCAGGTGAGTGGATGACAACTTCAGACACATAGGTTGCGTCTCTTTAACGCATATCTGTTTTTTATGTATATCACACATACTTTGAAATTAAACTAATCTAATGATTGGTTAAGTTAATAATTTGACCTTGGTGAAATGGATATTCGAACTCTGTTTTCGAAAACTGATATATACGTATGTATATATCCTCTCTCGCTCTGTTTTGATTCTGATATGCATGCTTTGTTTTATGAACCCTATTTTAGGGACGTTGATATGTTTTCGATAAACAGTATTTGTTCGAGTTTTCGAACGTCTTTTTGCAATAAAGATTTTGTTTCTGAAAGACAAATATATATTATATATATATATTTGAATTATGGAATTGTGTTGGAAAATCAATGACGTTGTTTTGGACTTTGATATATAAACTATATCTTATATATATGCTTTGTTTTTTATATGCTCGGTCACATGACCGTTATGTTTTGGATTTAATTATACTAATTATATGTTTTGGAGATGAGACGGTTATGCTACGGGGTACGTAACCTTTGGTATACCAATGCATATGGTCTAGCTATCGAGGTAGACGGTAGTCATGTTGTCCTGATCAAACGCATGATTGGATTATGGATTAGTGACAGAGTCCTCAATCATTATACGGTGGTAGAGTGGCACATACCGCACCACACTATGTTTATGGTCTCTTATCCGTGATATATATTTTTAACTCTGATATCTACGAGATATGTTTTGTTTTGAAAATAATACTACTAGTATTATGATGCCTACAAGCCAAAGCTTTGATTCTAAGGTTTTGAGAAATGCTACAAATTTTTTGAGTTTTGTTTTTAAAACGGTTGATAACAACTTTGAAAGGATTTCTGAAGTTCTTGTTCTTCTTAAGATGTTTTTGTTTTGAAACCTTTGTTAAGGCAATATTTTTTTGAAAGAATCTCACTTGGGTTTTAAAGCATTTAGAGGTTTAATTTGAAGATACTCTGGAAAAAAGGTTTTTCTTGGTTTCAGAAAATGATTTCATGCATGTTGTTTGCTTTGGTTGCAAACGATTTTGAAATGGTTTTGAATCGCTATTACATATGTAGTGTGTATATATGTATATATGTTGACTATATCTGTATGTGGTATTTTCAAAATATTTTCAAAACAGTCTTTGTGAGGCAGGTATGAGGTGATCTGGAGTGTTGTCCATTACTGGGTTGACCCCCTTTTTTTGTTTTGTCCCTGTTTATTATCACCTTGCAGGTGATTCTTGTGGACTATGATATTTGGCATTTGATGCTTAGTGAGATATTTTGACATTGCGGTCAGTACCCTTTCGATCGCACCCCATTTGTATGATTTGTTAGATGCTCCACATCGGATTGGATGTGTTTTTGTTTCTGTTATTGTTTCTGACGTTTCAAATATTTTAATTTGAATTAATTTTTGCACTTAATATTATATATATTTTATTTTAATTAAATAAGATTTAAATCTTTATTTGATTTTATTATTTATTTGAGTATGATATTGGGTAAAAGTTTTACACTTTAGAGGCTCGTGCGGGATGGGTCGGGCTCCCGTAGACGGTTTATCTCGTACGTCGGTCATGGTCATGGGAATAAGTCGTGACAAAGGTGGTATCAGACCCTAGGTTTCATAAGTTTGAGTAATTATGTACTCTGATACTAAATGTGGTATCAGAGCATTAGGTTCATATTTTTTGGGTCGGTTGTGGAGCTTAGTTTTTTTTATTGAGTTAGTTTGAATTGCCTTTATATGTCCTTTTGACTTGTTTTGGCATTTTGACATATGTTACGGTATTGTGGCAATAATTTGTACTTTGACATCTGCATGTATGCATCGTTTGTTTGTTCTATTTTGAAATTCATCGCTGGCATAAGAGAGTTAAAGAGGCCGTTAGGCTATGATTCGCCGAAGCTGACAGTTAGTCTAATGTGGATCAGCACGATTCACAAGTTATGCCAGAGGTTGCAGTTTCAACACCTCAGTCTTAGTCATCGCCTGTGATTTAGTCGGATATGTAAGGGGGTTTTGTTCACGTCCTTTGGTATTTTGAACGATTATTTTCTGCTTAGGTAGCCGGAGGTCAGCCAGTGGTTGCTGCTCCTACAGTTGCACCGGTTGTACCTAAATTCGATTCTATTAGTCATTTGATAAGTCTTCTGAAATTCGAGCCACCAAAGTTTAAGGGTAAGTTGTGGAAAGATCCACAAGATGTTATCAGGACATTAAAGCATTGTTTCGATGCTCTAGATTACACTGATGACTCTAAAAGGGTCAGATATGCAATATTTCCTTTGGATGGTCGTATAGCTTTGTGGTGGCGAAGTTTCCTAAGAAAGAGGAGTATTTCCTATGCAAAGCTCAAGAATGAACTTATGTTGTTTGTTCTTCCTCATGGTAATAGAGATAAGGAAACATATGAGTTCAACTCTTTGGTGTAGTGCTTGCTCTAACAAGCTAGGTCGCAAATATCTCTGGCAGTGTAGCAAACTAAAGCGTCACTGCTACCTCTGTAAGTAGTCAGGACACGTGTTAGCCGACTGTCATAACTATGATATTTCTTTTATCCTTATATTTTGTATATATATTCCTTTGACCTCTGCGAACTTTTGCACGCTTGGCATGGGTTCTTTTAAACTTATGTGCATATTTGTATACCTTTGTTTCTAGATCTTCTAAGCTTTGTATATGCTTATATGTATTCTTCCTATACTAGTAATATATCTTATTGGGGGAATTCTATTAGAGATTCCTTATTTCTAAGAATCAAGTGTAGTTGATTCAGTAACAAGATAATTGTCATTTTGTTAACTGACGATTGGTTTCAGTTCACTCTGAGAAATTGAAGTTAGTAGTGGTGCTTCCAATAAGGAGTGAATGATCTGTTATGATCATGAAAGGCATTTTGCATAAGGGTTTGAATGAGCCTTAAGATTTGAAAGTGAACTCGTAAGACGTACCAAGAGTGTGAGATTTCTATGGAATATCTTCCGAGGAAAATTTCTAAGACTTTGTCTTGTACGAGCAATGAAGTTGTATGAATTGATCTGGACTCAAAAGATTTTGCGGTGTATTCGATACATCGAGAATCGACAAAGGTGAATGATGTGATTCAACGTGGTTCAGAGTGATGTTGCTACCTTTGTTTAATAACATTGTTTGACGAGATAAGTGGAGTTAGATTCAGAAGTAAGTTTATCATTTGATCCTCGAGATCAGTTTGAATTGATTTTGAGGGTAGAACATCAAAAGAGTAATTTCTTTTGGTTCTTTACCCTCTTTCTTTCGGCAACATTTGATTTGTTACATCCTAATTGTTCTGCAGAGCAATATCCGTTGTTCCTTTCTGCTCGGCATATTTGTGTAATTGCTAAGGCTTTTGAATTTTGATCTTTGACTAGTGCCTGATGTTCATTCTTTTGACACGTGATCCTTTAAGATTTGAGAGACATGTTCTTTGTTCTTTGTACTTCGCAATTTGTTCCTTGAGAATGTTGTCTCATGTTGTTCTATGATATAATTTTTCTATTAATTGCGATGAGACCCAAATTGTTTTTCTGTTGAGCCATTTGTGAATATGGCAATTATTGGTTTCCGTTAATGCTTGAGTCTATATTGACTTCTTTTGTATCTGCATTTTCCTATATCTTCTACCTTTGCTTTGGGACATTATGAAATGTCAATATTGATTTGCATATTTGAGTTTGAGCACCCTGAGGTGTTGCTTTGTTGGATGCAGTGTGGAAGTCCACATTTGTCTGATTCAGACAATTTGTAAGTCAGCATCATTGTTGTTGCACACATATTCTTTGGTATCCTCTGTTTTATTTTTGCATAAATGATTTGCCTTTGTCTTAGTTTGCATATCTCGTTACGAGAGAGCTACCATGTTAGTGGGGTGTTAGTTACACTCTAAGTGATATGATGTAATGATAATTTTGGGTTTTATTTTGATTTGGAGATTTAATTTAGATTTTTTAATTGAGAATTTTGAATCATATTTTGATTTAGAGACTTAATTTTGATTTCTGAATTGGAAATTCAGATGTCTGACTAGATTGAGATTCTAGTTGTATTGATTTGAATCTTTTGGAAATTCGAGGACAAATTTCTTTTGAGGGAGGAAGAATGTAATAACTCTCCCATGCTGATCATTTCTCTATAGCATTCCAACCAACTCTGACAAGGTTTTTGGTGGAATGTCACTTGATTGATAATAATATTTGTTCATTTGAGAATTTGATTTTAGAAAGCTTGAGGTATTTTTTTGGTGTTTGAAAAATTTTAAGGATGTTATCTATGAAAGTTTGGGTGTGGTTAAGTCCCGAGAGTGATGGAATTTATGATTTGAAGTTAAGAACACATTGGAGGCATGATTCTGTGAGCATAGAGCTTGCTGGAATCCAACTACGTGCACAACAGTGGCAACTAAACACGTTAGCGTGGTTCGGATGGGTTTAAGGGTTGTTTAGGCTGTCTGTGTTCGTTGGACATGGTTTATATGCACGTTGTTCATTGCTAGGATATGAACCGTGAGGACCTTGAGCCATCTGCATGTGTTGCACATGTGGTGCTCACGTTGTTCTTCGTCTGGAATTAAGCCGTGGGGATTTTAGGTCGTCTACGTGTGTTGTTGAAGGGTCTATGCACGTAGAAGGTGACCTGGGTGTGAGCCAAGAGTTGTAGAGCACCGTCTATGTGCGCTGAGGGAAGCATCTATGCACATTGAACGCTTTCTATGAGCGTAGATGATGTACTACGCACGTTGATGAGCCAGAAATGCTGAAGATGAGTGACACGTTGCGTTTTGGTGAGATGGGTTTATAAATACCCTTTTACCCGACCTTCGTTCGTCATTCCTCATCTTTCACTCTCTCTCACTCTCAGACAGATTCTCTCTCTTTGTCTTTGCTTCCCCAATTTTTTGTAAACATCTTTGAAGGTAAGATCAAGCATCTAATCTCTTCTTTTCATCCGTTTGATGCCTTTGATTTCTAAACCCAGTTTTGGTCCGATTTGTTTTAGGGGTTCTGATTCTTGATGATTCTGATGAGTTGGAAGCTAAGGGTTGTTTGAGGATG
>CAODLS011019759.1:0-11304 GCA_948243855.1 Flueggea neowawraea
GCGATCTATTTGCATGTATGACGAGAGGATCGAGCATGGTTACGTAAGTGTTAACCATGTTGCATGATAATATATGACACGAGGTCATTATAATGATTGGTATTAGTTCCATCATGATCCATGGCGTGTTAAGGTTCTGTCATGTGCGAGTGAGAGATGTTAGAAAAAGCAGTCCGCCCATGACAGGTGAATCGAGCCGGTCGGCCAAGGTGTGAACTGGGATGACAGGTGAAGCCCAATTGAGTTGGACTTGGAATGGACCCATAAGGCCCAAAAAGCCCATTAAGGGCTCCTATAAATAAAGGTGAGGGAGGAGAAGAAAGTGGTGGTGGAGAAAGTGAAAAAAAAGGGAAGAAAAAGAGAAGAAGGAAGAAGAAGATAGAAAGAGAGAAAAGAAACGAAAAAGAAAAAAAAAAGAGGGAGGGAGAAACATGTTTCTTCCCTCCCTCATCCTTCCCTCCATATTCCTTCCTCCATCTCTTCGCACCATGAATCATCTGTCGATGGTGTCGATACGCGTGACATCTAGACTGCGAACGAGCCGGGTACTCTCATCGACTATCCGACCGTGGTTTGCTTGCGAGACCAACATCGAAACATGGTCATGCAATTGTTGTTTACTGCTATGCTTTCGCCGGAATCGAGATAGGTAATTTGAACCTCCTTTTATACTGCTTATTTGTTAAACCGTTATCCGATTCCTTCACATACAATATTGAATATTAAAATCTTAATTATAAGCCCATTTACAGAGGATAAGAAAGAATAATCGAAGAGATATAATGGTTACTTTTGACATGAGCAAAAAATTTAGTGTAAGATTTCATAAGCATTAATAATTGAATATCTGATCCGTCCATATTTCTTTGACTATATCAAGGTCGGTCGATCCATAAACTAAAACAATCTTCAGTATTCTTGGCCATAATAAGGTTGGTTGATCCTAAACTAATTAACAAAATACAAACATTACAAAAACGTGAAAAACGCTTCTTCAAGGGAATAAACTTATGGAGGAATCGTATGTGGACGACATTTGAAGTTTCTTACTGCGGTCAGTAATAAATGAAAACGTGGATATAATTCCTGTTGATCCACATATTTTTACTTATTATTATTATAATATAATAAGAAACTTCACCTCTTATTCAAATAAAAACCGATCTTTTTGATAGGTTATTTTATTTATTTTTAGTAAAAATTGAATTTTTAATTTTTTTAATGATAGAGATAATAAATTTTAGTACCAATGAGTTTAGAATAAGTAAATTAATTAAAAATTTTAAATCAAATAAAAAGAAAAATGAGAAGGGAACGAAAGAAAAAGATAAAAGTTTATTCATTCACTCACTAAATTTCAAGAAGTCAGATTATGTAGTTTAGAGCATATGCAACAATACTCCTTAACATCCTCCTCAAAATATAATATTTTATCTTATTATTTATTTTGAATTTTGAATCTAATTTTACTTTTACTTACAATTTAACTTGCTTATTCTATATTTTATTAATAAATTAACTAAAAATTTTTTAGGGCTACAGTTCCTCAACAAACTTAAAAAACTACTATTCACTCTTTAATTTTATCCATCTAATTCATCAATAAAATATTCACTTTCTAATATATTCTCTTTTTAATACACAAATTTAAAAAAATTAATACACAAATAAAAATAAAATAATATATTTGACTTTCCAAAAATAAGGATCTGTTATACATGCTCTTAGAAACATTAGAATCACTTGGCAGCTAGCTAAATAAAATTCCTTTTTGGGTGCATATACTATTCATCTCACATAAAAGAGTCATTATTTATAAGTTGAAATGGACAAATTATATCTGTAAATTTCTTTTCAAATGATAAAGACCTTTGATATACCCCCATTATATTAATCCCTCATTGGAATGTCAAGCATGTAGAGTCTAGATTACTAATTATTAAATTGAAACCACAATTACTTGAGTCAACTTGTCCAAGCATCATGGAGACATATTCAATCCGACAGAATTACATATCCATGTCAACCTACTGTTTTCACATTTCCTAGTAGCTTTTATTATCCCCTTTTTTTTTTTCGTTCTTCCTGATACAAGGATTTTGCATCCCTTCACTCTTTGTGATTAAAATTTGTCCATGTCCTGATCTATAATCGCCAGTCCCTTTTTTTGTTAATTAACATTAGAACATTAAACCAATATTGATATCTATATATAGTGAGGCCGACTCATTTCTTGTTAATTAGAGATCTTCAAGTTTTGGTTATAAAGAAGTTTTTGATTAGTTTGACGAAAAGAATTATATTGTCCGTAGAAGTCTTATTCAACTCAAAATTTGAATTGGTATAATTTTTTTTTTTAAAAATGGATATTAAAGACTTTAAAATACACAGACAGATTGATAATTTCATGATTTATAGGGATTTTCAGATTTTGAATATCCCAACTTTGGGATAATTCCTAATTGTCCTAACTAGTGCATGTCTTTGAAGGACCGAGAAAAACAAAAAAACAAAGAGAGAGCGAGAGAGAGAAGAAAAAATGGAGAGGTGCATGAAATATGAAAAATCTACTTAAACTCATTGCAACAAAAAAAAGTGTACGTAATAGTACTTATAGATATAGCTACAAGGTAATAATATACTATTTAGAGTGTTAAAAATAAATAAATGCCAATTAATGGATGGCCAAATGTATATAAAATTAGAGTAAATAAAAGCCTGAGCTTAAGTGAGTGGGAAACACAGAAATTCATATAAATTTGTTACGATTAATAAGGCAAAGCCAAGAACACCCGTTTTATTATAGTGGAGCTTTACACAAAAACCGAAAGAGACTAATAGATGTAACTACTATAAATCAAATACACCAAAATGGGTGGGTGCAAATTCACGCTTGAGAGTCCCCTAATTAATTTGGCCCATTGTTGTTTTTCTCCGGTGGGGGGGTCTACCAATTACCGTCACCTCTCAACACCTAGCCTTCTCAACTACTAACTGCTATCGCTAGTTTTTTTACAAGTCATTTTGCTTGTTTTATAAACGACTGAACTCTCAATCTTTTAATGTTATAGTTAAGTTCAGTATTAATAAATTATATTAAATATACTAAAATTAGTGACTTATATATCTCGACAAAAAAATTAGCAACTTATATATTAATTTGTAAGAGAATTAATATATATTATCGTATACAATTACGAAAAAGAAACCTTTGTGCACATTTCTCAAATTTAAAAATTACATTTTCGTACCTCAAATAATATTTATAGCAATTCTTGTCCCTGCATTACAAAATATTTTGTTGAGATTTAACATTTGCGAGTTGTTCTTTGACAAAAAAAAACATGTGTGGGGTTTTCAGTGCGTAAATTTTCATGTCAACCTTCTTTATTTGGTTACTATTAATTTTTTTTTTCTTTCTTTATTGCTTCGTCCACCTTAATAGTTATGTTTCCATGTCTTTTTTTGTATTTTTATAGTTGTTATGTTTCTATGTTGATATCTTTTTGTTTTTAATGTCTGCCTCTCCATATTGCATATTCATTTCTCTCGATCAATAAAAGTAAAAAAAATACAAATATCTAAGTTTTAAAAAAAATCAGGAGAAAATGTAAATGTATGAAGACAAATTAAATGTAGGCTTTGTTTGGTATTGGGAAGTAGGAAGGAGAAGTTAATTACTGGAGACGTCACTTACCTTAACATATTTGTTAACCATTTTTATGACTACTTCTCTAAATACAAAGAAAGTTAATTCTCCTACAGAGAGAAAGTAAAAATTCAAGGCTTCCCAAGAATTTTACTTGCCTAAGGAGGAAAGACTATTTAGTCCTCATTCTACTCTTTTTTCTTTATTTTTTAGGATATTGTGGTCTTTAATTAATAAAAAATTATATTATTATCACACTTCTTAAAAAGTGTGTTTTTATACTAAACACATAAAATTAATACTTCCTAAGTAATACAGTTCTCAGATAATAGACTTTTCTAGTAATTAATTTCTTAGGACTTTCGCAAATTATACTAAATGAGGTCGTATAAAGACAAATTAAGTATTGAGCAATTCTTTAGGCGTAATAAAATGATAAACAATATATACATGTACATACATCGTACATGCATGGCCTAGAAAAAAAGAAAAAGAAAACTTTCTGACCACGATTCGTATGGTTGAACCAATAATTTTGATGTGAAACTAAGTGTGGAAGTGACGTCATACGAGATTTACTTTGCAATCAACAAGTCTTTTTTCATTAACACCATGATTGTATATGTGTAATACACCATCACCCCATTACAGAACCTTTATATGATCTTCACAGTATGGCCACTGAAGGGATGAGATCATATTAAGTTACTTTCTATATAAATCACTTAGCTAATTTTCTCATCAGTGTATAAACTAACTCTTTGAATATATTAAAAGGCCAAGTATTAATTAATTTCAGGTATATTATGATCAACTGATACAGTTTTTGCAACAAGACCATGTACGACACAACTATACACCAAACTACAGGCTTCTTTGAAAAATCAATGGCCATCCTTATTTGGACAATATTGATCATTCCAACAAGTGGGTTGCCTTTTTTTCCGATTCTTCATGTAAAGTCATCAATAAATCTTTCTACGTACCAATTTACACATTATTGACACGATCATAACGCAAACATGACGTGATTATATACATGAATAGATTTCATTCTTTATGAACTAATTTTTTATTTGTGTCTATATTATTTATTGAATTAAATCTAATTCTTCGTAAAAGTTAAATCAACGTAGAATATTCATGTTTAATGCATGCACTGCAATCTCCACAAAGAAATTGAAGGCAGAAAAACATGATCAAGAGCATTTGACAAGTCCCTTGAAGAAAGGAAGGGACATTTGTTTACGACTACTTATGGAGGGAATACTAAAACATATTGACAGCTAAAAACCCACCCCATTATGTATCGCAGTTCTATAATGGGGAGGAAGTTCTAGTAGTGATCAGTAGTGACAAATTCTTCTTCCCTTTATTAATCATATTTGTTTGTATACTACACCATCAATCCATTTAAAAAAAATGGGTTTCAACAGTTTTAAAAAACTTTCTTAACAGAATAATCTCAGCCTAAAATGTATCAGAGCATCGCTCTCTGACGGAATCTGAGAGTTCAGTGGATCTCATTGGTGGAAATAAGTCATATCTTTGTACCTTTTTTCCTCCAAATGGATATGTGTGGACTGTTCAAAGTTAATACATGTATTGCCCACCATGGACTCGATAAGTCCTGACTATATATAGTTATATAAGAAGGAAATCGGTTTTTTGTTCTCATTTTTACTTGTGAAAGAAGCAAACGCCTCACTGACCCAACCAAAAAATGAGGGAGGGAGAAAGAGAGGCAAGCGCGTTGTTACATGGCACAGAATAAGGGAATGAGAAACCTAGAGTATTTTGTTCTAAAGTATACGAGGTTCTATTAAATCACGTCTTTTTGGATTAGGTCTAAGAATTTCAACATCGCCTCCACTTTCGATAAAATGAATGAGAGATTTGAAGAACTCAATTGATTTTTTTTTCAAGGAAGAGCTCTAAGTTTGATGGTGGGCATTTTGACAAATGCAGCAGGAACATACTTAAAAAATTGGTTTGAAGAAAAAGAAAAGGGATAATTATGCTGTATAGCACAATTAAACCACACAATCCGACAAATATCACTGCTGCAATTTTAGTTTCTAAAATGTCACGGCTCTACAAACCCAATGCCGAAAATACCACTTTTAGAAGCTATTCTCTGGAATGCCACCTCAGTCTGAATGTCTCTTGTCCTCGGAAAATCTCGTCTCTGCTTCTCTCTCTCCCTTCCTTCCGTCTCTCTTTGTTTCCCTCCCTTCTCTTTTTCTCTCCTCTCTCTCTTGTTCTCGTCTCTATCTCTTGTATCTTTCTCCTCTGTTCCTCTCTCTCTCTCTCTCTCTCTGCGTTTATCAACCATGTCTGCGGTAGATCGACAACGAGATCGTCGGCGTTGACAAGCGACGACGAGATCGACGAGCGATGAGTTCCCGGTCTCATCTCCTCTCGTCGACGGCGGTCATCTGACGCGTTTCGAAGGATCTGGAAGATGCGACGTGTTCCTTCTCTGCGTTCTCATCCGCTTTCCTCTTCGAATTGACAATTCCCTCTGCAATTTAAAACGATGGCAGGATCTGACTTCTTCCGATGCAATGCGTTCCTCGTCGTTGGACAACCATTTCGTGACATAACGCCGCCAGAGTTTGATCGACGTTGTTGGAGGCAGTGGCGGCTGCTATGGTTGCAAAAGCCTAGTTGCTGCCTGTTATGTTCAAAAGAATATGCGGAGTCCCTGTGGAAATTACTACTATCCTTTTAAATATTTTTACTTTATATACTTTTAACAGTTTAGATTAATTTATAATTTTTTAAGTTTAATCTGATGGCTATAATTTAATACTTTTTTTTAGTCCAAAATTCCATTAATGTGTTGTCAAAATTATAGCCGTTAAATTAAATTCAAAAAATTGTAAACTAATTTAAATAGTTAAAAGCATGTAAAACACAAATGTTTAAAAGTACAGTAGCATTTTCCAGTCCCTATAGGGTTACGATATTGTCTTAAAAATTTTCATAAAAGTGTACACAGTTGTACACTGAAAGTTTTAAATTTAAATGATAATGTAAACACGTATACCTGTTTACATCACTAAACCAATTTGATTTAAAAGAAATTAAAAAATTATGTATACTAATGTACACCCGTGAACCCTTGTGTATATCAATTAAAATTCATTAAATTAGTTTAATTGTATATCTCTGTAACCCCTAAAATAACTCGAAAAAATACAACTTTTTGCAAAAATATTCCTATTTTTGACAAATTTTAAAAAAAGTGTGTTTTCAAGATATGTTTACCATCTGGTGACATTTTTTATATTAGAAAATTAGTGGTGCCATTTTTCAGATTTCTCATGTAGAAATTACCCTGTACATAATCTTTTAAAAATAAATTACAATAATATGGCCTGTTTTAAAGTTATTTCAAATCAAGTGTAGTATTTACATTTAAAAACAGTTTTTCATTAAATTTGCTGTAACAGACGAACTACCTTATTTGGAGAAAGAAGTGAATCTCTCTAACCGTACAACTGATCATGCTTAATTGTATTATCCTCTTAATTGAAAAAAAAAATAACTGGAGATCTTTTTGCTAGGCCATTCAGGAAGAGGGTTATATCAAAATTGTATTACCTTGACCTATAAGATCTTAATTTAATTGTATTACCTTGACCACATACCTCCACAACTATAAGATCTATGACTATGTCCATGTCAAAGTGAACTCAGTCGTCCACAAGGATATGGCCCACAAGTTTCACCATGGTCGCCCCGGTTTGGAACGTCAACAAGCATGTCGTCGGCGTTTAGATTAACAAACAGGTGTGTAGCAGGATTACCAGGAAGAGAATTCATGTTAGCATTGAGCATGTCCAGCCCTCAAGGTCGACCAAGCCAAGATTGCAAGTTCAGTCTATGTCAGCAAACTTCGACGCCCACCGTTCCGCTTCCGTCGCCGAAGTTGCGCCGCCGTTCGTAAGGTCGTCCAACAAGCCGCCGTCGCCTCCGCAACTGCCGCTGCTGGAAGAAGAAGAAGAAGATAGGGTGTTAGGGTTTTCAGGTCTGTTTGGTTGTAAGCTTAAATTATTCTATTTATTGTTTGGTTGCAAGATTAACTTATTTCAATTGGTGATTGGCTGTAGGAGAAATTAAAAATATTTTTGCTTTAACAATAATAATAAAATATATATAGTATATTTAATAATAACAATATTGGGTTAATAATTCCAACAGTCACAAAAATTCTAGTGTTGCTCAATTTTGGTCGCAAAAGAACAAAATGCTGCACAATGGTCATACCTGAATTTTTTTGCTTCAAGACAGTCACTTTGCTGAGAAATTATGCCAAGTAGGAAAAAAATTGCTACGCACTTTTGCCACTTGTCTTTACACACGCGGCATGTATACGTGGCACTTAAAATGTCCTCAACCCGACTTGGCCTGACGGAAACCTACTCGACCCCTTCCATCAACCTGAATAAATCCCTTTACCTAACCTGTTCACCTTCTTCCTTTTTTATCAAAAACATTTCTTTTTTTCTTATTTTTTTAAAAGATTTCATAATGAACATTAATCCTAAAAACAAAACAGAGGTAAATTTGTGTGGCTTCTTTCTTCTTCGACCAATTTCACCAAATTTCATGCAAATAGAAGTGAATTTGCATCTTCAAGATGTGATTAATTTCACCTACTGAAAACTCTTACTTCCCAATTCCACACAAAAACCCTAAACCAATAAAACCGCTTCTTTGACTGCACAAATGTGACCTTCTCATCTCAACTCGTTGTCCTCAGCCTCCATTTCTTTAACCACGACAACCACTCCATTCTCTCTCTGAAGTCGAAGCCGTTGGTGGTGGAGATGGTGTGAGAAGGAGCTCAGGGATCAGGGTTCTTTCTTTGGAGAAAAAGTCATTGCGTTCTCTCTCTGAAGGTGAAATTGCTTCATTCACTCTTTAAAGTTGGGTTTGATTGGGTCGAGGATAGTGAAGATGTGTGAGGAGTTGTGGGTGAAGATGGGTTTGCGTTCAGGTGGGTTTGTGAGGGATGCGTCTAAGAATGTGAGAGATATACACCAACACTATTTTAAGCAAAGAGAGGGCATTTGGGTTCTCGGTTCTTCAAGCAAAGAATTGTGATTTTAAGGTTTTGAATTAAAGTTTTTAGTTTTGTGGATTTAATTTGAACTTTTGTGTAATTATGTTGTGTATTTTGTTGGTTTTTTTTTTGACAAATCCCATTTTGGAGCTTTTGGTCTACAAATGAATTTTGAATTTCTTAGTTTGTTTCAATCTCGTGGTTTGAGTTATATTTGATTTTTTTTTCTATATTAAAAGCTCTATAAATCCCATTTCTGGTCACCAATTGAAGTTGTATTGTTGTTTTAGTTTAATTTAAACCAGATTTTCTATGTAAAAGTTGTTCTCTTTTCGGGTTTGAGAATGCTTGAATAACTTGAATCAACAAACCTTGAAGGGTTAAGGAGTTTTATTCAGGTTGATGGAAAGGGAAAAGAGGGAATCAGGTCAATTTTGGGTGGGGTCAGGGACATTTTAAGTGCTGCGTACACATGCCACGTGTGCAAAGACATATACGTGGCAAATGTGCATGGCAATTTTTTGCTTACTTGCACGATTTTTGGGCAAAGTGGCTGTCTTGAAGCCAAAAAACCGAGGTTTGACTATCGTGTAGTATTTTTTTCTTCTGTGACCAAAGCTAACTAACGCTGCAACTTTTGTAATTGTCGGTATTATTAACCCTAACAATATTACCAATATTTTTTTATTATTACAAAAATATTTTAAGTGGACGTATATTGTAGTGTTATTGAGTTTTTTTGTTTCAGTGATTTTGAATGTGGTTTTTAGTTTCTATTAATGTTTAATGGAGTAATATTTAGATGATATTTATATTGTTGTTTCAATATATATAAGTGTGCGTATGATAGTGAAATGTTGGTAACTTCAAAGAACATTATTTCTTATTTTCAATGATATTCAAAGGATATTGAGTGAATATTGTCTTTTGAAATGAATACGAGTATGAGACTGCTTGATACACACACACACACACATATATATATATACACACATACACACACAGTTCAAGGATATTTGATGACATGTATTGAGTGATTATTGTCTTCTGCAATGAATACGAGAAAAAAAATTATCCAATGATATTCATACAATATTGAATAGATATTGTTAATAAACAAAGATATGAGTGCGCATATGATATTGAAATTATGTGAAACTTCATAGAACATTATTTCTTATTTTCAATAATATTTAAATTATATTTAGTGGATATTGTCGACTAAACAAATATGAGTCTTTAAGGCATTGAGAAACATTAATGAAAAAAAATATAAGTGGCTTAATAACTTGATTTTTCAGCATTATTATTAACAGTAAATAGATAACAATTGGATAATATAATATTGCAGTATTATTAGTGGTATATTATGCAAACACACTAAAAAATAATATCCTTTAAATAATAAATTAATATCGATTAAATAATACAACACATTCGAACAAAAAAAATAGCATTATTAATATCCAACAAAAACAAACCACAAAATATAGTGATATATATATATATATATATGATTAAGGGTGGAGTACTACAAGTCTAAGATATTCATGTTCATTATACAAAACTGAGATATTGAACTTCGGATCCTCCTAATACAAGTTTTCAAACAGTTGATTATACTTCTTGAGTTCCTCAGCCAATCTATACAACTACTTCACAAACTCAGCAAAACCAAGATCAGGCTGAAACAAATTCTTCTTTAACTTCTCCCACTTTTTTTGCAGTAATAGAAAATATTGTAAATGAATTAAATGTTTCAGAAAAAGATTTTCAAATTAATAAAGAATTTTTCAAAAATAATTTCTATGCTCCGCATAATGAAAAAAAAAAAGAATATGATTTTTTCAAAACTTTCTTAATAAAAGACAAAAAATTCAAAAAGAATTTTACGATTTTGTTTCTGAGCAAAGGATTCAAATTCTCTTTTTTATTGGTTTGAATTATTCTATGCAATACAGAACAACATCACATATCCGTTTTCAAATAGTATTAATCATATCACTACAAGAAACAAACAAAAAATTTGGAAATTAAGTGATGGTAATACCATCCAAGCTATGAAAGTGGTTTTGATGAAATAAATATTCCAACCAAAGCCAGACCCATTTAAATAAATGCTGAATTAGAACAACATTATAGAAAAGAAATAAATAATCTTGAATAAAAAAGATTAATTTTAAAATCAAGGTCACCCTGGTCATGTGCAGCTTTCTATGTCAACAAAAATGTTGAAATAGAAAGAGGCACCCCTCAATTAGTTATTAATTACAAACCTTTAAATAACGATCTTAAATGAATCCGATACTCAATTCTTAACAAAAAGGATTTATTGCAAAAACTCTATTCTGCTTACATATTTTCAAAATTTGATATGAAATCTGGATTTTGGCAAATTCAAGTATCTCCAAAAGATCGGTGTAAAACTATTTTTACTATCCCTTTTGGGTAGTATGAGTGAAATGTCATGCCATTTGGTTTGAAAAATGCTCCTTCAGGATTTCAAAAAATTATGAATGATATATTCAATTCCTATTCTTATTTTTGTATCGTTTATATCAATAATGTGTTAATTTTTTCT
>CAODLS011019790.1:0-15843 GCA_948243855.1 Flueggea neowawraea
GTATGGTACTAATGTTTTTAATGCTTTTTTTTTTTATTTTTTGTTTATTTTGAAGTTTTGAACATTAGAGTGAACATGAGAGAGAGAAAGAGAGAGAAGAAAGCATTGGCTTTAGCCCTTTTCAGTGATGATTAAATGAGGGAGCAGTGTAACAATTGGTTGTGTGTAAGAATGTGTTGAGATAATGAGAGGGCTAGTGTTAATGCTCTTGCTTCTTTTTCCAGTGTTTCTCTTCTGCTGTACTTTCTCTATCTCTGCTCAACAAAAAATCCATTAGTCTTTGAATTCAATTTGGTATAGTTATGTCTTCTTCATTCTGCTTTGCCACTGCTTTCTCCCTGCCATCTGATCTCTCTTTTCATTTGACTATTTCCATGCATTCCTGTTTTTTATTTCTTGCTATGTGACCTATGTTTAAGTTCCATATATGAAGATTTATAATAATTATGTAGCTTACTGGTATTAGAGTTGTATTTGATATTGATAAATTGAAATTCGATTTTCAGTGAGAACCAATCTAATTTTTTTTATTGATTGTTGCTTTGTGAATTTGTCATTGCATTGTATCAAATTCTACAGTAGACTTGCATATGTTAATTATAATGTACTTATTGAGGGAAATTTTGTGAATTTTTTGTTAAACAACATTGAATCAATTTTCAATCACTGTACAATTCCAATATTAACAAAAACGTAATTAACAATTTTAAAAAAAAACATAATCATAATTAATTAACTAATTAAATGATTAATTAATCAATAACATAATATTTTTGTAATCTCAATGTCACCTATGGACAAAGCATACTTCATTCTCTCAAGGGATCTGTTTACGAAGCCCTTGGAAACTAATTAGTCAGTGAGTTTTTCTAAAATGATCAAGATTCTTTCTCAAATTATCAATGATAGTATCTCTTGTTTAAGTTCTATATATATATATATGTAGATTTCTAATAATTATGTAGTTTACTGGTATTAAAGTTGTTTTTGATATCGATAAATTAAAATTTGATTTTGTGAGAACCAATCTAAATTTTTTTATTAATTGTTACTTTGTGAATTTATCATTGCATTGTATCAAATTCTACAGTAGACTTGCATATGTTAATTATAATGTACTTATTGAGGGAAATTTTAGGAATTTTTTGTTTCCATTTTCATGAAAATTGCAGAACACCATGCATGTGCCTATCTTGAATTTCAACTCTGTCAACACTTTCCATCAGCAGCTTCGATGCAAATATAAAAGTGGAACAGTAACCCAAAAAAATAAAAAAAAAGTGAAATATTAGTGATTGGTGAATTAATTGTAGCAAAACATTTGCATGGATTGGGCTTTGCCAGATAAGCTTTGTTACCAGTCCAATTAATGTGTCATGTCCATTACTAACATATAATCCTGCACTATAAACCCTAACGATACAGCAGCACTCTTCTTCTCCAATTAATGGAGCTTGAGTTTTCAGGGCAGAACTAAAGCAACTAAAATTTCATAAAGAAAAAATAAAGGTAACAATTTGTCAATACTTGGAGTCGGGGTCAACCAACTAAAATTTCATAAAGAAAAAAGAAAGGTAACAATGACAAAAGAAAAAACTTCAGCGTTCATTGAAATCTTCAAATCCTTATTTTAAATCTAAAATGTCCTAATCAACAAAACTAAAAGAAAAAATATCAATTGGTTTGTAATTCTTTAGTGTTGGAGTCGTATCCAACACTAAAAAGTTGAGAATTCGATTTTTGGTGATACTTATATAAAAAGAAAGCTGAAAAACTAACAAGATACAAGAATCAAATTCGAGTTTTCCTTAAAATCTAAGCTTTTTGTAAGCAACCCTCCTTTTATTACCGGAACTATAGGGGGCAGACGTCTCTCTTATCCCTCTTTGTTTCGATTTATGAGTTTTAAACTTTTACAAACGTAAATTGAGATTTTTTCACTGATAAATTCAGTTCAATAGTTAGTATATTGATTCTAAGTGAATTTGTTGGAAGGCAGAATTTTAAACCTCAAAGAAAGCATTAAAGCCAGAAAGACCAACGAATTGTTATTGAACTATACTTTTTAATTCAAGTAATGTGGAATTTCAAGTAAACACTACTTGATTAAGTCAAACAGTTTAAAACCTTAAATAACAGAACCGATCATGGACAAGACAAGCTAAATAACTGAGTTGATGGACGGTTGAAAAGTAAACCATGATATTTGTAGTGAGTATATCATAAATAAGCATGGCTAGCTTAGCTAGCTAGAGTGGTCGAAGCAGGTTGTGGGCACAGTGAAGGGATTTAATAAATGGGAGGAACTGGCTTTGTTTTGAAGGTCTTCTCTTTGATTGATTATTCCTAGAAGTCCCATCTGTAAATGCATTCATTTTTCCTCAAAGAGTATGTCTGTCTTGCAGGGCCAACACGCTTTCGACTCTTTGATTGTTTTGGTTTGTTTTGGTCTTCTCTTTGATTGATTATTCCTAGAAAGTTTCGAGGGCTTTTCCATATATTTAAATTGAACTTCCCACCCGTATTCAAGTGCCATAATATCTCTAAAGAAAAATAATTCCATAATTCATATATTACGGTAATTTTTCTTCTAAATTGAGGTAGTTTCTTTAAAAGAAATTACAAATTTTCTGTCTTGAAAAATAGTCTCCTTTACTTAATCACACAAATTAAAACCTATAATTGGGTTGTTAAAAGCTTTGATTTTAAAAGAATTTTCTTGAAACACACTTAATAAATCATATGCCACTAATTCAATTGATAATTAGTAACACATTTTTTATTAATTAAAATAGAAATAAAATGATATAATGTTTATAATCGTAAAAAATAGCTTATAATTTGAAACAAGATATAAAAAGAACATGACTATTTTTTGACACACAGAGAGTAACATTAATTAACCAATCTGTACATATTATTTATTTATTTAACCAATCTACAGGTTATAAAAATCCCACTATTTTATTATCCTATGTTACAAAAAAATTCGATAATTTCTTGAGCTGTCAAAATCATTTTATTTCTTCAATGCATAGACGATGTCTTTTACCTTTTTCTAATGTAAATATAATTGTAGAAATTAATAATATTGTATAGTATACATAAATATGTAAGGATATTTTTCCCTTAAAAATTGCAACTAGTGCATAGTTTTTAATAATTATTTTTTTATTTTTCTTTTTTTGAGGTAAAGGGAGGACAAAGTCGAAATCAATTATTTTATCCTTTACTTCCATCAAAGTTTAAACCTGAAACGTCCACCTATAAATATTAGATAATTACCACCAAACCCAACCCTTTGAGACTAACAAAAATTATTTTTTAATAATTATACAAAAATCAAAATTATATGATTAATTAATCAATTTTCAATTACTGTACAATTCCAATATTAACAAAAAAAGCAATTAATCATTTTAAAAAACATAATCATAATTAATTAACTAATTAAATTATTAATTAATCAATAATATAATATTTTTGTAATCTCAATGTCGCCTATGGACGAAGCAGACTTCATTCTCTCAAGGTGGGATCTGTTTAAGGCCATCTCCAACCACAAATACTAAAATGCAGTAGCTACAGTAAAAATCACTCCAACCATCTACTCCATTTTTAGCACTAAATAGAATATTTCAAATATATTCCTCTGCACAACTTTTTTTTTTATTATTTAACAACTTGCACATATATTTAATTATTTCACTTATTCTTTCAACCAAAAAATATTTTGATATTTTTAATAACATATAAATATTAAAAATACACATTTTTTAATATAATAATTAAAATAAAATAATTTTTGATAAATTTTAATAACATATAAGTGGCGATGGAACTAATTTTCCTGATTATTAAATTTTAGTTTGGCAAATCAAGTTGTATTTTTTTAGTAGTTGGTTTATATTTTAATTGTAGTTCAATTTTATTATGGTATAATATTTTTGTTGATGTTAAATTATATTGATATGAATGTGTTTATGTTTTAAATTTTCAAAGTGTTTTGTACAAGTTTTTCATTTTTTTCATATTTGATTTTTATTTTAATAATAATTAAAAAATTAAATTATTAATTTAATTTAATTTTAATTTAGTAAATATACTGATTGATTAAAAATACAAATATATCATAAGTTAAAACTATAAAAATATAAATTAACACTCAAAATTAATACAATCAAATGAAACAAAAATAATCAAAAAAAATAAAAAATAATATTTATAGTAAACATTATAGCAACTCAAATATGGGTCGTTACAGTGATTTGCACTAAATTACAATAACAATTTGGTGCTGAGTTGGAGTGGATTTCGCACGGCATTTGGCACTTTTTACACCAAAATGCCGTGCACTGAAGTTGGTCTAAGAAGCCCTTTGAAAACTAATTAGTCAGTGAGTTTTTCTAAAGGAGCATACTCCAAGAAATGGTTGGGAAAAGGGGAGATGTTTTCTTCTAATGTAAGTTTTGGTAAGTCCAAAAAGATTCTGTGGAAGTATGAGAAACATACTATATATATATTATTTTTTGTGCAAATTAATAATGTGATGGACTTTCTCAAGAAATGAATGTTTGCTTGAGCCATTTATACAGCATTTAAATGTGTGAGTTAATAAAGGTGTAATGACAGTGCAACCACCCCCCTCTCTCTCTCTTTTGATAAATTGATATACCATAAAACTATTTTTTATTATTTCCACCCACCCAAACACTTGCTAGTTTGCAATTTTGTGCTATATCTTGTTTTTGCAAATTGTAAATATTTATTATTATGAAAGTATTTAACACCAATTTGGTAACCATGATGAGCAATAACAAGGTCCCACAATAATAATATTTACATGGTTGGAGAAATGTTAAATTTATCACAATGGCAACTACCTAATTAAGAGGTCCTATTAATGTTAATTAATGCATGTCACACTCATGCATGCTCCTCAACTATGATCTACAATATATATGATGTTAATTTTTTTGAATTTTTCTTTTTACTATTTTATCTCTAAAATCGCACCCACATTCCCCCATTTAGGCCTTATTTGGTTGATTTTAACAATCTTTTTGAGGGATGTACTCTCTGAAAATGTACTTCCTAAAAAGTAATTTTCTAAGAAGTATAATGCAACTCTTGTTTGGTTCAGGTTAAAATTCTAGATAAGTGTAATTTTTTATTTTAAATAAATATAAATAAAGACAAAAACTTAATATTTGAGTGAACTATTCTAATACAAGAGATGCCTATCATGGATAATTTGAGAAAGAATCTTGACTTCTTTAGAGAAGCTGAACTTCGTCAGGTTTGGTGGGAAAGTAAATTTCCTAATTCTCAGGAGTAGGAGTCTAAAATTCAACTAAGTACGATGAATTTTTCAACTTCTAGGAAAGCTAAGGGCCTATTTAGTTATGAATTTTTTTTTAGTTTTTTTTATAAATTTAGAAAATAAAAATAAAAAAATAAAAATTTATTCATGCAATATTAAAATTTTTATTATTTTTTATGTTATTTTAGAAAATAAAAACAAAATAAAAAACAAAAACATAAAATTATTTTCTTAACTAAATATAGCCTAAACTTCTCTATTTTTCCCTCCAACCAAACGAGGTTAGGTTTAATTTCCTGGGCAATTCAAGGTTTAATGAGAATGTCCTTAGTTCATATTATAGAGGGGTTGTGGATTTTATAATTTAATTTTAAATTTATAAATAGTTTTAGGTTTATAGTTCCATTATTTTGTTATTAATTTGTATAAAAATAGCAAATTCTAACAACATTTTTAAGGAAGAATCATCTCAAAAATATTTCTTCTTAAAATGAAATCAAGAGCTAACAGTAAAATAGTTTGCGGTTAGAAACCAATGTGGGACTAACAGCATTTGCATGTGACAAGTTTTTCCACTCTCACAAAGTGGAAATCATTCTTACATATTCTAAAAAAAATTTAAATGTCTTCTATTCTACGCATTCTATGTCTTTAACTTAAAATATTACTATCGAATTTTTATATTTTTGACGTGAAAAATTAGCGAATTTGCCGTGTTTCTTAGTTTTGACCTAATATTTTTCTTAGAAAAATACATTTTTTTTACCACTTTCGGCCCTTCAACATATAAATTAAAATTTTAGACAAATTATTCAATTATATTAAAAATATTTCAAAAACAGTTAATACATAATAGTAATTTAAAATATCTAAATATAAAAAAGAAACTAAAAACCTACTAATGCATTTTTTTATAATTATTAAAAAATAATAGAAAAAAATATTTTATTAATTATTTGCTTCACTTTGTATATATAATGGCGTATAATAACTATTTCATATCTTCCATAATTGTTTTACTATTTTAATATAGTAAAATAATTTTTAAATATAAAATTATTAAATGAAATTAAGTATTATTGTCTATACTTTTCTATTGGGATATTCTTAAACAAAGTAATTTCGAATTATGTATTCTCTATATATGCTTTTTTATTGTGAAATGTTATGTCACAATTGTTCCAGGATAGGTGGCTGCATTGTGCTATTTGCCATGTGCTAATTAGATCTGTTAGTTTTGGCTTGTGTATTTTATTTAGGCTTTTCCTGTTTATTATGTTTTTTTTTTACTGCCGAATTTTGTAATTACGGTATTCTTCTGTCACAAGTGAAGATTGATCAATAAATTCAAGAGGTATCACTCTCTTTTATAAAAGAAATTATGTGACAATTGTAAAAATCTGATAAATTGTGCCATAATTTACAAAAAAAATGGAGAAAACGATGTGCTAACATAAAAAAATGTATATTGACATGGCACGATATGTAGGGGCCGGCATTTAGGGCTTGGCTCTAGTTTTTTAGGGCAGCGGCCCAGAGTTTGGCTCTATGGGCCAATCCATTTGATGCAAAGTTAAAAAAATAATTTTTAAGGATTTTTCAATTTTTAAATTTATTAATAGTTATTTATAATTATATTCTTAAACATACTTGTTGATCTATTTAAAATAATTGGCTCATAACCCGCCTTACATCTTGTCGACCGGGCCCATTGATGTCCAGAATAGAGAAAATGGTTCACGAGGTAGCTTAATCTCACGAGCTAGATCGTGAAGTCTGATAACCTATGAAATACCTACAAAAATATTTTAACGGGTTTCTATGCTACTCAAATAGTTATAGCAACTTCATACACCTTCAAAACTTATTATATAAAAAAAGACTTCAAACTTCAAAATAAGTGCTACACTCTTTAGTTTATCATACTTACATTCTCCATCTTTTAAAGCTCTCAATAAAATTAAAATTAGCCAATGGTTTGCCCATCATCTCAATTCCAAAAGCCCCGTAATCATTGTAGCTCACTTGTAAGTTCTTTTTTTCTCCTCATACTTCTATTTGGGGTTATGGGATTGAAATCAAGGGGTTGATCGATAATAACCTTTAGGTTCTTAATTGAACCGAATCACTAGTGAAGATTATATTTTCTTACTAGTAAAATTGTAGGATTGTGTAAAAGCCAATAAAACACAAATGATTAGTTGTCATTTGTAAAACAACATTGGCTTATTTTGAGAAAAAACAACGTAATTGCTTACTCATTAAAGGATAAGGAGTAGGAAACTAACAAGTTAGTTAATAGTTAATGTAAATACTTTTTTGAAGGCTTTAGTTGAAAATTTTAGGTTGAGTACTTAAGTAGTGAAAATAGGTATTAAGAATTCGTTAACATCGTTTTCAATTTGGAATCATAAGCTAAGTTTTTAGATGACCAATCTTCCAACAATGTAATAGCAGAAATCCGATAACCTCTTAAGAATAACTTCAACACAACTCATAGTTCCATCTTCTTTCTTAAAGTTAATCCATGATCGTCGAATAAGAGAAGAGAAGTCCAAGTGCACTTTCATTCTCAACCTTCTTGCCCGAAAGTCACTAGCTTGAAGTTCATGGTATGGTTGAATGGCACAAAATGATTCACTCATTTTTCTTTTAATATATTTTTCTCTAATCAGATGCTCTTTTGCTTAGAAGTATATGATTTAATAGATAACCAATAACATATTTTAAAACAGTAAAAAGATAAAGAAAGTAAGAAATAAAATGATTATTAGGTAAAAGATATATTAAAAAGTTTTTTATCTGAATGTTAAATACCATATATTAAAAATATGTTAAATGTTATTGCTATTAATAAGAGCAGTTACTTAGAAAAAAAAATATAATGTGATGACTCGGCCCTACCTTGCCTACATTCAACATTGAGAGCAATACTAGTAGGGTTAGTAACCCCCTACTAAGTACCACATTATCAACTTTTTTCCCGAATGGTTGGTTCAGATTGACTGTTAGAATGTTCTCAATTAGTAGAGTTCACTGACAAAGTGGATCTCATCCAATTTATTTACATTTTTTTGTTTTTTTTGTTTTTATTTTTTTTTCTTTATTTTTTTTGATTTTTTTCTTCTTTTTTTAATTTGAATTAATTTTAAAATTTTATAAATAAACATATATTTTTTTTAAATTTTAATAATTTAATTTTTTATTTTATATATGTTATTAAAATATTAAAAAAAATAAATTAAAAAATAAATAAAATATTATATATAAAATATTTATATTAAATAATTATTTTTATTATAATTTATATATTATAAATTAATAAAATAATAAGTGAAGTGATGGATATATTATATGAAAATATAATAAAAAATTAATTATTAAAAAAATAATGTAATCAATGTAAAAAAAAGTGTTTAGAGAGTAGAGATGTATAAGAGAACGCCAACCACCGAGCTCCATCTGTCGTTTCCGTCAATGCCAAAAACGTCACAAAAAGACACCATTTTTGTCCCCATAACGAATCTACCTGTCCACACTCCACACAGCTTCACATAATTATCCCCAAAACAAATATCCAATTGTTCTGAAACACTCTTCCCCTCTGAGGTCACTTTCGTCATTCCGTCTTTTTTCTTCTTAACACGTGCTTCGCCCTAATTAGTTGAACATTTCTCCTTTCATTCTTTCAACACTCCCATGACAAATTCTAGATGCCACGATCAGAGGTAATGGCGTCGCCGCCGTGTAACACGGCGTTGTTCTCTTCGGCCTCTACGGTCAAGCTCTCTCCTTCGATTGAATTGCGGTTCTCACATCCAAAGCGATGCCGTTTTAACGGTTGTTTCTTATCTTTGAATGCTCGTGATGCGAGTGGGAGAAGGAAGCAGTGGATGACATTGAACGCTGTTAGAAACGATTCAGAAAACGATGCCGGTTTGGCTAGTTCTTCGAAGGGAAAGAAACGGAAGGTGAGTTTGAAGGGGTTTTTTGAGAGGAAATCATTATGGAGGAGAATCTTGTTCGCGTCGACGAAAGTTCGGAGTATTATATTGCTTAATGTCGTCACTGCCATCTATGTAATTATCTAGGTTCAATTTTATGGCTTTCTATATTGTAAAATTTGATGATTTTGTGTTATTCGAATTACCAAATAAAATTTGGTTTCACTGGAGTCATCTGAGCGATGTGAAATGTAAAAAGGAAAAAAAATCTATTCCCTTAATTTGCAATCTAAATTTTATTCTCATAAGAGTGTTCATAAAAAATCCGATGATAACGCTTTACTCTGTAATTTAACAACATTTTAATGAAGTGTTCAACTTCTTTGAGTCGAAATGAAGTTGCCAAGTCGAGGCCTGTATTGAAGTGGAAATTTAACTTATTTTTGTTGTATTAGTAAGCAACAAATTTCCTGTAGCAGGAATGGAGAAAAGCCTACTTTGTTTTGGCTCAATTAGAATAGGATTGTAATCTGTTGTTCTTGGTCTGTGAATTTTCTCTCTGCATTATGTTCTGTTGAAATGAGTATTTCTTTATATAATGATGTTTGAGTAATTAAATTTGGTGGGTTTGCTTATAAGAGTAATACACAATCGGCAATGCTAAGTTGCTTATTTGGCCCCGTATCAGTTTTATGCAAATCATTCATTTTTGGATCATCATAATTAATTTTGACGATCCTGTTGTTAAAGAAGTTGAAGCAGTTATGGATCCGGCAACCTTTACAGTTGTGCGGTTTGCGGTGTCTGCCATCCCTTTCATTCCATTTGTATTGCAAGCTCGAGATGATGCTAATACCCGTAATGCAGGGATAGAATTGGGTTTCTGGGTTAGTCTTGGATACCTTATGCAGGCTTTTGGATTGCTGACATCAGATGCGGGGCGTGCATCCTTTATATCTATGTTGACCGTATGCTCCCTTTCCTACATCTTTGTTATTCCAGAAAGGTATTTCATGCTTTGTAAATCTCCCTACAAGCGTGGTTATTGGCATATTTCGGGTGAATTCATCAGGTAGTTGTTGTTCCTTTGATTGATGGTATGTTAGGAACAATTGTTCCTGCACTTACCTGGTTTGGAGCTCTGATGTCAATTGTCGGAGTTGCAATGCTTGAGTCGAGTGGTTCTCCTCCTTGTGTAAGTATCTCTAAATCTTGACTTTGTCTCATCTGGATAAAAATTGAATCAAGTCTTGTGTTGTTTCCTTCTAATTGACTTGCATTGCAAACTTTCAGATTGGAGATCTGTGGAACTTCTTAAGTGCTGTGTTTTTTGGCATTCATATGCTAAGAACCGAGCATATATCAAGAAGCACAAATAGAAAGAACTTCTTACCCCTCCTTGGATATGAGGTGCATCTATTGTCCTTGAGTTGTAAATGGAATGCTGCTTCATTATCTTCATGGACTCTGTGAATGATTCTAAAAGTTTCCGTTTAGGTGTGTGTTATTGCACTATTCTCGATAATGTGGTATTTTGTTGGAGGCTGGTTTGACGACATTGAATCTCGTAATCCATCATATTGGACATGGTCCATGATTTCGGATTGGATTACTGCTTTTCCATGGATTCCTGCACTTTTCACTGGTGTATTCTCAACTGGGTTATGCTTATGGATTGAGGTATTGTTTTTAATATATCTGACCATGGTTTTTCTTTTTGAGGAAAAGAGTAAATATCTCTCATCTATCTGGCCTTGCTTTCAACCTGTTTCTTTTTTAACCTCACTTGTGACACAAAAATGGAAAGGAAAAATTTATTTTGTGCAAATTTATACAGAGAAAGTATAAGGAAAAATAGAGAGTGGAAAAGTATTTTGGGGTGCTAGGGTAATAGTAATGGTTTTTCATGAATTTGGACCACTAAGAATTTTAGAAGGTAAAAATTGAATATAGACAACCTGCAGGATCTGTACTGAAAGATTTTCTTGTATTTCTCATCTTTAATATCTTACTATTCCTAAATCTTTGGTGCATCCTATCATTTGAATACCGTATGAGTGTTTGGTAGATTTATTTGCATATTGTATATTTGTTTTCGGCTTTGTGGGCTGGGTAGGATTGGACTTGGAATTGAGTTGGCAAAATTAAGATGCTCATTCTCCTACATTGTTAAAACCTTCACCCCACCGTTACTTTCACAGTTTGGAGTTACTTCAGACGCCTCAAATGCATTTCTTATGTAAACAAAAATTTTCTAGGTTTCAGTATACCATATATTTTATGTCTCTACTTTTCATTTTGTCTCTATTTTTCATTTTGATTAATACACATTTAACTGTTCTTGTAATCACAAAGGATTTCTGGTGAGTTTATCTGTTGGTTTGGATTTGAGAAATCATTTTGCTATGATTAGTTTTTCTTCTGTTATGGGTCCTTTTGATCTAGGCAAAGGTTATGTGTGACGCACATTGTATTAATACATATACATCACTGCTGGTTTTATAGTTTTCAAAATTTCAGGAATGGTTTAGGCATTTGTATTTCTAGATTAGCCAGAACTATGAGTTGAGGGACCGACGGATGGGTCAATTATGTGATTTGGAAGATTATGTTGCATTATATGTTGCTCTTATGTGGTTTCATTTCCTAAACAAATTAATTGATTGTATGGATGGCTTCAATGCGCGATATATCGGCAGCAGAAACTGCAATAATTTATGGGTTGGAGCCAGTGTGGGGCGCGGGTTTTGCATGGTTTCTCCTCGGTGAAAGATGGGGCGCCATTGGTTGGTTTGGAGCTGCCCTTGTGCTCGGTAAGAAAATCAAATCCTTTGCTTCTTACAATTTTGCAAAGAGTCTTTAGAATGCTAATCCAAGAGAATGAAAACCTTCCGCCTAATGAAGTGATCAGAAGAAACTCGTGTAGTTCTGCTTGCAGTCTTATTACATGATTGATTCAAGATTGTTACATCTCCCTGTAGGTGGAAGCCTAACAGTGCAAATATTTGGATCATCTCCTAGTAAAGATGAAGCAAAAGCAAAAGAAAAAGTCAGTGTTTTAGTGACTTCGGAGAAGCAAAATGGTTTATCGACCTCCGCCGTCACTGTGAAGTCTCGGAAGGACATTTCTAGTAGACTAAAGAAGTAGCCACATTTTCTCCGATACCTTCCAACAACTTCCCTCTGAAAGTTTATGACAATATTCATCCTGTAAATTTCGTATATAGTAGTGAATTTGATAATGCTATATTAGCTGTAAGGGTGATATTTTTATATGGCTGATAGTTATACTGAAAGCATAAAGCCCTAACAAGTATACTTGTATATAACAGATCCTCGTTGTTATTGATCTGTGTTTTTGTTCTTTATGTATCTTGTATTCCCCTCTAATCATCTTTTGCCAAGTTGGCTTGTTCGGGAAAGGAAGATTTTGTTGTAGATAAGAGAGGAGGATGTTGATTAAATTACGAGTTCGGACTTAGCTTGGCAGCACTCGTGTTTAGCATCTAACATACAAAAATTTTTTTGACTAGTTAAATATGGAGAGTAAATTATAAATTCTATGGCACCCCTTTTCCTTTCATCATTGATTATTTCCTGCAAGTTCGGGTCAGTGTCATTTTCCTATGTAAATAATTTAGTATGATACGTTTATATCAGATGGGATTTCAACACGATTGCAGATCTTTTTGGATTTAAAAATTGCCACATAAGTGCAAATTATCAAAAATTAGGATTAAAATATTAACCACCTTATTCTTAAGATATTCACCAGCTGCAAAATTTCAAAACTTTAATAGTAAAATTTTCGTCTTAGATACTCTAAATCTCAATCATATTTAAATAAATCACCGCGAATCCAAATCTCATCACCTGACCTGGCCCAGAAGATTTCTCAAATTAAACTTGATATTTAAGTAATGCAAATTATATATTATTACTTTTTCACCGAACTGTGAAAGCTCATCTTTAAACGAAAAACCCTAATAATATTTTATTTTTTCCACTCTTTTATATACTCTCTAATCAAAATTTGACACATCAAAAAGAAAGTTATTTTATTAAATATATTAAAATTATAAATAACATATGTTAAATTTTGATTGAAAGTGCATAAAAGTGCCAAAAAAAAGTGCACATAACCATTTTTTTTTCTTTAAACTATCTCTAGATTAAAAAAAAATCTTTTTTTTTGGTCCAGTTTTGCAGGTTCTATATGAAGATACAAAATTTTGCAACCACAAGATACAAAACTTTGGAATTTCTAGGTTAAGTGATTAAAACTAATTCTATGCAGAGATGGATGAATAAAATGATTGTTCTAATTGAAATTCATTTAAAAAATTGAGTAATCCTTAATGTATTCAAAAGACTTCATCTTCTTATTATTTTGCACAAAGTAACCAACATATCTTTTCTTTTTTTTTTTCTTTTTAGTTTTGTGGTAGGATTTTGTGTATTTAGGTCATATTTTCTCAATGAATGAAATATAATTTTCATGCTCTTACATTTTTCATAACGCGTAAAACTACCAACAAGATTCACACTTGTCGGAAAGATTTTTGGGAATGAAAGAATCACACATTGGATAGTTGTGATTAGTACGAAGGGTATATAAATAATAAAGATCTATAACCCAATAATTTAAGATTTTAAATAACAATATGGTGTCACACCTATTTATTTAATTATTTAATGAGTCCACGACTGATACACTTCTACTCAAAGCTCCACGGGTCCTAAAAAAAGTAATTAAAATTCTAATTACAAGTAATTCAACCAAGAAAAAGTCTTTGGAGATAGACATGACATAATTTTCACTGTACACATATGGACAACGTGTTCTGATCTAAGTCACAATAGAGGGCAGTGGCATTCTCGTTGTAAACTTCATTTGTATGGGTTAATAACTAAAATCACTCTCTTAAAAATACCTGCCACATCTGCGAGACAACATACAAGGCTAGAATTCAAAACAAATTCTAAGAGTGTGAAGAGAAAATTGTAGACATGGAGGTGGCTGGAAAGATAGAGGTCTATTTAGAGCTAAACTGCTCAGCTGATAAGTTCTTTAAACTTTTAAGCAGCCAAATTCACCATATTCCCAATGCCTCCTCTGACAAAATCCATGCAATTGATGTTCATGAAGGTGATTGGGAAACTGCTGGTTCTGTCAAGCTCTGGACATATACTATTGGTAGGATTTACCATTACACTTTTTTCTTCAAACTGAGATGCACATACATTTTCACATATATATTATGATGTTTTGCTCTCTCCAATGGCGGATTTACATGTATATTCAAGGACCCCACTTTTCAAATAATTTTAATTATAAATATATGAATTTTTTCTCTTATTACTAATTTTTGTATGGAAATGAATAGATTTTTCTATGTTGGACCCTTTTTTTTAAACAAATGTACACCTTAATTTGTTTTTTTTTTTAACCCGGAGTGATTAACAGACGTGTCTCCAACATTAATCGATTGATAATATAGGCGTAAATATTAAGTTATCGTACTTTGCTTCACAGCTATGTTTGAGTTTGACAAATTTAATCTGTGGCAGATGGGAAGGCAGAGGTTTTCAAAGAGAAAGTCGACATTGATGAGGCAAAGAAGTCGGTAACACTCACTGCTGTGGAAGGACATGTTCTGGATGAACTAAAGAGCTATAAGGTTACACTCCATGCCAACCCAAACAATGGAGGGTGCTTGGTGACCGTTGATTTGGAGTATGAGAAACGTAAACCTGATCATGCACGTCCAAACAAGTACCTTGACTTTGTTATTAGTGTGGTCAAAGATATTGATGCACACCTTATCAAGCTCTAATTATATACCCTACCCGACTTCCTACACATGTAAAATAAATTAAAAATATTGATGTACGCCTTGATTTGTATTTAAGTAGTTTCTCGTTAAGGGATTGAGAGTTCGACTCTAGGTTGAAAATAATGTAAAAAAAAAATTGTTCGTTTGCCCATAAACCAAAGTATGGTCGTATTGTATTGCATTGGATAGGTGGATGATACGTTCTCGTATCACTGCCGTTGCCCTCGTATAATTATAGTAAGACTTTATCTTGTGAATGTTATTATTGTTTGTTATACTAATTAATTAGGTAAGTAAGCTTTTTTCAGTTTTCTTTTTAGTAGTAATTACGTGATTTACCAACAAAACTTTGCTATATTTATTCCGCACGACCCACTTTTACTTATTATGGATACACTTTCCAATATTTTGTCCGTACACGCGCCAGTTTTTAGATTCACGGACATTTATTTTTATTTCGTATGGACAAGGTATTTCGTACGGACATGTCATGTTGTTTATATGTTATTTTTTATTTATATATTGTTTGAATGTTGTTATATATTACTGATATTTTATTTATATGTTGTTTATATGTGTTTTATATGTTCAAAATAATAAATAAACAAATCTGAATTTTTATATGTTGTTGATTTATTATTGATACATTGTTATATGTTGTTTTCAACATATAAACAATATATAAATATACATTGTTGATTTCTTGTTTCTATGTTGTATATATATTGTTTACATGTTG